>CAUYON010080566.1:0-39872 GCA_963573935.1 Arctocebus calabarensis | reverse complement strand
ATGCCAAAAGACATCCAGCTAGCACGCCGCATACGTGGAGAACGTGCTTGAGAGTCCACTATGATGGGAAAACAGTTCATTACCAAAAAAAAAATTCTCTTCCTCCTGTTATTGGTAGTTCTGAACGTTACATTTTGTTTTCCCCATGGGGTCAAAAGATACTTAAGTATATGATTGCGACTGGAAAAATAGGAGACAAAAATCAGGTATTGGCAGTTTTTCCATTTTCATTTGCGTGTGAATTTTTAATATAAAATGAGGGTATGTGCAGCATTAATGCGAGTCAAAATGTTTCAGTGAACAAGTTTCAGCAGTTCAACTTTATAACAATTATAAATAAACCTGTTAAATTTTTCTGGACAAGGCCAGCATTTGGATTTTTTTAAAACAAGTAAATTTCTTATTTACGGCAACTAAATGGTGTTTGTAGCATTTTTATCATACAGTTGATTCCATCCATTCACTGTACTTTTCTGAGTTGTCCTACATGCAAGTCATGTTTTTAATATTGTCTGTCTTCTAAGCTGTTCCTGTAAGTTTGCTGTTAAAATACATTAAACTGTAAAAAATAAAATAAAAAATGAAAGCTATTTAAATCAGTGAATAAAATACTTGTTTCCTGAGATAAACTTTTTGTTTTACTTTTTCAATTTCTTCTGTCTTTTTTTAAATGGCAGTCATATTCATTAGTGTTCAAATACCAGAGATTAAAAGTCATCAACTAGGCCTTGTAAACAAACATACCTATCTTTCAATCTATGAATTTCTTTTCTTTTTCTTTTTTTTTCTTTTTTGGCCAGGGCTGGGTTTGAACCCGCCACCTCTGGCATATGGGGCTGGAGCCCTACTCCTTTGAGCCACAGGTGCCACCCAATCTATGAATTGCTAATGAAATAATGGGAAGATTGTATAAAATTTAGCAACTATGTATTTATAAAAGCAACAAATGGAAACTGACCTAAATGTCTAATGGAGGGCTGATTAAATAAATTATGATATGGAACATTTTAAGTGAGGCAATGCATGGAAATATAGTCAAGATATAGTAAATTATTAGAGGCAGCAAAACAATATAAGTGTTTTTGTAAAATATCCATCACACATGAAAATAGGAAAACATCTAGAAGGCTATTACCAAGATAAACTAGTAATTCTCAAAGTATAGTCCTCAATCAGTATCATCAGCATCCACATCCCTTAGGAACTGTTAGAAATGAAATTCTAAAGTAGCACTCTGGTACTACTGAATTTAAAACCAGCAAGTGGGGGCCCAGTAATCTGTTTTAATAAACCCTCCAAGTGATTCTGATAGATGATTTGAGAAACACTATTCGAGAACTTTAATGGGATCAAGATGCCTCTGAGATGCTGATGAAAACTATAAACTTTCTTCCAGAAAAGTGCACATCTGGACAATGCTCAATTGTATCATAAAGATAGGACAGAAGGTATCAGTACTTGTGCAGTACTATTCCCAAGTGGAATACAGGGTGTGCCAAAAGCCAGTCACCCCTAAAGGCACCATACGAATGGAAAATGGGAGATTGCAGCTAAATGTACTTTTATTTACAAAATATTCATTACAAAATTTTACCCAAAAAATTGTTTACAAAATGTTCTCCACTTGCTAGTCATCTCTTTGTAAGTGTTCCTGTTCCTTCCTGTTCCTTCCCTTTGGGGGCTTTTGGGATACCCTGTGCATTTATTGAGTCCTAGACTCTTCACCTGCAACAAATAACATATTGTATGTAAGTTTCCAGAACTGCCAAAAATGAAAGCAAACCGTAAACCAAACCCTCCAGTATGTCACACTAGTGTTTCTTCCAGTTTGTCTTCACTCATTCAGATTCCAAGGCTGGGAAAAAAAATCTCCTGGGTTTAATTTTCCTAATTCCCAAACTTTATTGAGTTTATAGGTTGAACCCGTGGTCTCTGCAGTGAAGAAATTTCATATGCTCACTCTTCCATTTGACTATAAATCTGTATTTCTGGCCTTAGGAAAAAACTTTTTAGTGAAAGTTAAAAACCATTTATTATTTTAGAAACAATGGGCACAAAATTCACATGTCCTAAATCTTGTATTTTAAGCAGATTCCTCATTTCTTTATTGTTTATATAAAGAACCAAGATCAAACTTAGAGACCTCAAGTTACAGCTTCGTAAGAATACAAAAGGCCAAAAATTAAGAGATTTAATTAGAACACTGGTAATCATCTCCTAATTTTATTTTTCCAAATCAATTTTAGGTTTTTGTGTAACATATGTCTCTCCTATGATAATGAATTTTAACCAAATAAAAATGTTAATGTTCTCCTAAGAAAAATATATCAACTCCTTTGAAAAAACACTATATGCACACCTGCTATTCTCCTATCAATCCAAGCAGGAAACAGTTTCTCCTCTACATCATGAGCAATAGAAAAGTGCTTATTAAAACATTAATCACAGTCCATTATATTCTGACTCACTGCCAAAAGTTCCTATTACATCACTGAAAATATCTATTAACCAAAACTTGCTTCTGACAAGTTACAGGAGTGTAGTGTTTAGAATTTAGTAATGTAAAAGTCACTTTAAAAAGAACAGTTACACAATTGATTTTGCAGTGGCAGCAAAAATAATTAATTTTTTTTCTGACATTTATTACCAAAAGATTGATTTAACTGGTGTTTCTACTGCAAAATTACTCAAAAATTATTTCAAACTTCACCTCGTGTTATTAAACACATTTACTATGAAAGTATTAAATACTGATGACTGAAATGTACAATTAAAGAATTTTAAAACTGTGCTGAATACGCCACTGTATGTAAAACTATATTGGGTTGTGTAAATATGGGCCTTATTTAGAGTCATGTCTCACAGGAAATTGTAGCAAATGAAAACCATCCCTGTTTTCCACTCCTACTCTTTAGGATTTATGTTTTCACATTTAAAACCAGTTACACAGAGAAACAAAAAAACATGGCAACATTGCCTTCAAGTTGGAATAATGACTACTTTGGGCATTATGAGTATGTTAAAATAAGTTAACATTATTGGAAGCAAAGTTTAAATATATTTTGATTTTGTACTAACAAACCTAACTATCTAGTTTCCCTTTGATGGACTATTTCGGAGTGGTAACTTTAAGATAGTACCACTCCAAAACTGGAGGAAAGGAGATGACATTAAATTAATAAAGTGCTAAGAAAAAGAGCACAGGGTTTATGGGTAATTATTTCCTAAGAATAAAGACCACTTAAAGCTTATACTATAAAAATCTGTAACTCAATAGTAGAGACATGAGAGATTTTCCTTCTGTTCACTTATATTTTCAAAGTTTTTCTATAATTAACGTACATTTATAATAGGGGAAACCCAATGAATTTATTTATCTTTATAGATATTCTTAAGAAAGCTACAGGCAACTCCAAGATGACTAGGACATACTTCGAGGAAAAGCCTACAAGTCTTAATACATTATAATGTATGTAATTTATTTCATGTTTAAATTCTTACAATCTGCATTTCTAAAAATAAGAGTGAATGACAATCTCCAATAGTTCACATAAAAGCTTATGTTTCTTTTGTTTATGTCTTTCTTATTTTTATCTTATGTTTAATTTAGTTGAAAAATTCATAATAGGGTCACCTGAGGCTCAAAGGAGTAGGGCACTGGCCCCATATACCAGAGGTGGTGGCCAAAACTGCACAAAAACCAAAATTCATAGTAGAAGGATTTAGAGAAATTAAAAGCATGAAGTGTATCTTACTTGATAAAGAGAAAATGAAAACAGACTTAGGTGACAATTATAGAACACAACTATAAATTAACTGAGCCAATATAATTTACATTTGAAAGGTTAAAAAGAGTCACCAAGCTACACATGTCTAATAATTTCCTAACAACTCAATCTTCAGATTAGTTTTCCTTTTTCCCCCCACTTTAATCTAAGTGGAAATACAATTATTACATATCTAATGAAAATAAAGTTATCACTGCTTGAAAGTGGTTCTTAAAAAATATGAATCTTTGAGAGCATAGTTCAAAATAGTTACTTGATTACTAATTTGTAATCCTAAATTCTTACCAAGAAAATGAAGAAAGAGTGATTGTACAGTTTACAGTACCTTCGATTAAAAGGCTAACAGATAATTAAAAGGGAGATTCATGTTCTACAATTGTAACCTAAGTCTGTTTCCTTTATCTGTCTTCTTATTAACTAAGATATAATACATGATAAATTTCTCTTAAGAAAGATGATTTAACTACAGAGTCTATAGATACTAAAATTAAAATAAGATAACACTATGAACAAATTCATGACAATATATTTGAAATTCATATGAACTAAAGGAATTCCCTGGAAGACATAAACAAGCAATGTTCATTTAAAAAAAATTAGATCGGCTCGGCACCTGTGGCTCAATGGGCTAAGGCACCAGCCATGTACACCTGAGCTGGTGGGTTCAAATCCAGCCCGGGGTCGCCAAACAACAATGATGGCTGCAACCAAAAAATGGCCAGGTGGGTGTTGTGGGCGCCTGTAGTCCCAGCTACTTGGGAGAGAGAGGCAGGAGACTCGCTTGAGCCCAGGAATTGGAGGTTGCTGTGAGCTGTGATGCCACAGCACTCTATCCAGGGTGACATTTTGAGGCTCTGTCTCAAAAAAAAAAAAAAAAATTAGATCGTCTGAGTAGCCTCAATGGTAAAAGACTAAATCTTTTCTGCTTAAGACTGGGAACAAGACAGCAATGTTCATTCTCATTACTTCTATGCAACAGTGTACTGGAGGAATGTAAAAAAGCAAGAAAACAAAACAAAAAACATCCAAATTGGAAAGGAAAAAGTAAAACTGTCTTTATTTGCAGAAGACATGATAATCTACACAAAGAATTCAATGGACTCTACAAAAAACTACTAGAACTAAAAAGTGAGTGTATCAAGATCACAAGCTAAAAGATTAATATATAAAAATTCAATCCTATTTCTTTATTCTAGAAATAAGCAATAATATGTAGAAGTTTTAAAAAGACATTTATAATTAAAATACTCACAGATAAATTGGACAAAATATGTTAAAGACCCAGTAGACTGAAAGGCTGAGAGAAATTAAAGATCAAAATAAGTAAAAAAAAATATAGCTTATTCATGAGTCAGAGAGCTCTATTTTTAAGATGCTATTATTAATCTATAAATTCAATGCAAATCACAGCAAGTTTTAAAAGCAATAGCCTACAAGCAGAAACAAGCACACTCAAATCCCACATACTGATTCCTAATACCAGTTTCCAATAAAAGAAAACAGCATTTCTTAGAGAAGTAACTGACTCTCGGGCTGGGACAGGACATATAACAAGATGAACCTATAGAGGGTAAGGAAGTGATTTTAAAAATCAAAAAAGAGAGAGAATGATAAATGGGCATCGGTGTCAAATAAAATAGCTCCAATTGTCAAACTAGATTACAACCCAAAGTGTAAAACAAACATATATACACCAGCTCTTAATGTCAGAAAATAGTTGAATAGACAAGAGAGAAGAGAAAATTGCTCCTGCCGAAATCCCATTAATTTACATTCATGCTGCCCCTTCAAGGAAGTGGAACATAACTCACCACCCCTGAAGTGTGGGCTTATGTGTAGTGACTCCATTCCAAAGAACGCAACATTGAAGGTGGAAGTAGAGTAATTTCCTAGTAGAGAAATCTAGCACTCTGGAAGGCCGAGGTGGGAGGATCACTTGAGCTCAGGACTTCAAAACAAGTCTGAGCAAGACCCAGTCTCTACTAAAAATAGAAAAATTAGCTGAGCGTGGTGGTAGGCACCTATAGTCCTAGCTACTACTCAGGAAGCTGAGGCAGGAGGATCGCTTGAGTCCAAGAGTTTGAGGTTACTATAGGCTAAGCTGAGTCCATAGCACCCTAGCCTGTGTGACAGCAAGACTGTCTCAAGAAAGGGAAAGGGAAAGAGAAGAGGAGAGGAGAGGAGAGGGGAGGGAAGAGGAGGAGAGAGAGGAGTGGAAAAGAAATACAGAAGTAAATAGTAGGACAAATAGCTAGGACTGAGAAGTTGGACAGATCAAAAAATTTTATTGAGATATCCAGAATCCAAGAATGGTAATGGGCTTTGGAAAAGTACTTGAATAGTACCTTGCTCTCAGACAAATAAATACCAAAGCTACAAAGAAACAATCTGAACCTTCTCCCATCGGAAACTTCTGAATGAAAAGCTGACCCTAGTGGGTCATATCATCCATATGTTACCATTTTTTAATTCGTAATTTGCCTTCTAAAAACAGTATTTCTTTCAAAAACCCTTCATAAACTGTGATTAGCTGTCTGTGTTCATGCTGCCTCCCCCAAACAGCTGTTTTCCAGTTTCTACAATTGCAATTCTTTTAACTTTGTACCCAGAATGTAATTCTTAAACATTACCTATACTTGTTGTTCTTTTTTAAAAAATCTAAGTCTCCACATCCTTCTTAACAAAATGTGACCAAATATGGTGGTATATTCATTTTTACAAGATCTAACAATTAAGTTCACAAACTTGCCACCATGTGCTTACACTGGCAGCACTGTACAAACAACTCAGTAAAGTTTCATAACCTTGGTATATCTCACAGCTGTGCTTGTGTCAACACGTGGCAGTGTCTTGCTGAGTGGCGTTCATTATTGTTGTGTTGTTGTGTGCTGTCGTGAAAATGTTAAGAGCTTGAATTAGAGCAACAAACACACATTCATAAATTCCTTATTAAACTTGGCAAGAGTGGAAGTGAAATCAGAGACATGTCATTCCAAGTTCATGAAGTCATGAAGAAAATGGCAGTTTTCTGAGGGGAAAGAAAGCGTTGGTGATGAAGAGAGGTCAGAACAGCCAGTAACAAGCAGAACTGAGGTAAACATTGTAAAAATTTGTCAAATTGTGCATCAAAATCATTGGCTGACTGTGAGAAGCATAGCAGACCAAGTAAACATCAATAAAGAAACAGTAAAATATTCACTAAAAATCTTGGCCAACAGCTCATGGCTCTTGCATTACGACAGTGCACCAGCTCATATGGCACACGGTCTGTGAGGAAGTGTTTAGTACTGGAATGCTCTCCCTACTCACCTGATCTGGCCTCCAGTGACTTTTTTCTTTACCCATAGATAAAGCAAATACTAAAAGCAAGATGTTTTGATGACATTCAGGACATTGAGGGTAATGCAACAGAGGCTTTGGTGGCCATTTCAGAAAAAGAGTTGCAAAATAGCTTTGAAAGGTGGACTAGGTGTTGGTCCATTGCTTTCCAAGGGGAGCACTTCGAAGGTGGCTGTAGTGATATTCAGCAATGAGGTAGGTACACTTTTCTAGGATGAATTCATGAACTTAACTGTCAGACACCACATGTGACTAAATTTAGAAACTAGTTCAGTCAACACAGGAGCTACCTACAACACAGATGTCATCTTTAGAGCTAACTCTGAAAGGCAACTGCATACTTAGCATGCCAGAGAGTGAGAGCATATAATTTTTTTTTTTTTTTTTTACCATATCTGCTTTTCTTATGAAGTTATTTTCTGTGACAACCATGAAATTGGGCTGGGTGTGGTCTGGGAGGCCAACGTGGGAAGACTGCTTGAGGCCAGGAGTTCAAAACAAACCTGAGCAACACAGAGAGGTCTTATTTCTCCAAGAACAGAGAAAGCAGCCGGGCATGGTAGTGACCCCTGTAGTCCTCGCTATTCAGGAGACAGAGGCAAATGGAACTCAGTGAACTCAGTGTCTGAGACTGCAGTAATGACCACTGCATTCTAGTCCAAGTAATGAAGCAAGACTCTATCCCAAAAAATAAAAAATAAAATAAATTATAATAAAAATAACAATGCAGAAAAGCACAGATAGATTTTTCTTTTATAGTAATTTGTACATAAAATCATGCAAATAAAAAATTTTTAATGTTAAAATAAAATAAAATTTATATCATGAAAGAAGGAAAAAAGTAACAGATTGAAATACCTATTATATAAATTTGCTTTTTGAAAACAGGACAACATTTAAAAGCACATATAAAACTGTCACATTATAATTTATGTTTTGAGTTTAACCTCGCAAATTTGTCAACGAGTTAATTAAATTGATCTTTTTGCATATTAATGTTCAATAGATGTTATAGTCAGATTTGTCAATTTATTTTTGCTTATAGTTGATTGAAGGACACTTTTTGTTACTTCTAATTTCAAAAATTTCTTTCATGGAGAAATAGATATCCAAGTAATTAGAAAATACCACCTTACTGTTTAGAATGAGTTTAGCAAAGTATAATAAAGTTTGTTTTTCACAATAAATTCCAGAAATGGCAATATCATTCAAATTTTTGTTTCTTTAGTGTTGATACTAGCAACATTTCCCTGTCCCCACAGTTAAAACACTTTAAATGCAAACTGTTTAAACTCAGGAATATGTAGGACCACAAGAGAATCAGAAATAGAAATTTTGCCAGAAAGAAGTTTGAAGAATTCCAAACCTTTACAGATCTACTCTTAAGTAGCTGAGCTCTGAGCTTTTGAGTGTTAAGGGGGGAGAGGCTAGGCTGACTCTAAAACAGAGTTCTCTGAATTAACTTTTGGGTATAATAAGATGTGGTTAAAGAACAAGAAATGAAAATGTGCTAAATGGAAGCATACATAATTCTATTCAATTCAAAAGTAACCACAACAATTGAACTTGGACCAACAAAAGATTGTTTCAGAAATAAGTATTTGAAAACAAACATTACAACATTGTTTAGAATTGTTAGTACATGTTCATTTTTAAAGATGGATTTTTAATTGGTTTTAGTATTTTAAAAAAATCTTTTCAGATAATACAACCCCTATTGCTTGCAGCTTTGTTATTTAGATAAAAACCAGGTGGCAAGTAATATCTCATAAAAAATCTTAGTCATCATCCTTTTTCATATTTCCTATAACCAATTCATCTAAAGTTTGATTGTGCTATGAAAATTATATACGTAATCTAACTGCTTTCTCACCAACTATACTGCTACCATGATAGGACAAGTCACTACAATTTTACTTAGGACAACTATAAGTTTTCTTGCATTCACCCTTGCCTCTGGCCACCTCCTCTAGATGTTAAGTCATATACTGGTACATTTCTGTTCAAAATTTTCCAATGATTTCTCATCTCCTTCAACATAAATGCCCAGGTCCTACCCACAGTCTAAAATGCTATCATACACCCATGCTAGCAGCAGCCTCACATAAAGGCTCCTCCCTCCTCCTCCTCACACACACGCCCATCTCAGAGCCTTTGCATTTTCAGTTTTTGTGATTCTGGGATATCATACGATTCATCCTTTGCCTAATCCATGTCCCTGCTAAAATATCGTCTTACAAAGGGTTCCATCACTAACTCCCTATCTAAAAAATGGCATCATACTCCAATCACTATACTCTTTCTCCTTCATCCTATATTTATCTTGAAAGTCCTGATCATCATCTATGATGGTTAATTTTATGTGTCAACTTGACAAGAATGCCCACATTGTTGGTAATACTTTATGTCTGAGGGTGTTTATGGGATGTTTCCAGAAGAGACCACCATCTAAATCAGTGGTCTGAGTAAAAAAGATCCACTCTCATCCATGTAAAGGGGTATCATCCAGTTCAGTTGAGGGCATGAAAAGAACAAAGAGGTGAAGAAAGGGTAAATTCATTCTCTCTTCTGAAGCTGGGACATTCATGTTCTCCTACCTTTGGATAACCTAACTCCAGGTTCCGAGGCCTTCAGATTCTGGGTCTGGCACCCAGCCACCCAATCCCTGTTCTCAGGCCTCCATCCTCAAACACTGAGTTACATGGTTGGCCCACTAGTTCTCAGATCTTTAAACTCAGACTGAGTTACACCACCAGCTTTCCTAGTTCATCAGCTTGCAGACTGTTATCATGAGACTTTTAGGCCTCCATAATTGTATGTGCCAATTCCCAAAATAAAGCTCCTCTTATGTATCTCTGTATATCCTACTAGTTCTGTTTTCTCTGGAAAACCTTGGTTAATAAAATGGCTAACATATTCAATGATGTATTTTTGTTGTTAGTTTTATTCCAATAGAATGTAACTTGATGATAATAGGCATTTTCTTTTCCATTTTGCTTACTGCTATTTTCTGAGCGCTGGAAAAGTAACTGGCACACCTCATAACCATTGCTTGTGTAATAACTGAATGAACTGCAAAAATAAAGGAACTGCTAGAAAAGACAATTATTTTCTTAGTTAGCCTGAACTAAATACTATCGGGTTTCATTTTCCAATGGAGACAACTATATTCTGGGACTGCAGAGTCTACAGTGATGTGGGACAAACAACCAAATTCCAATAATAAACTGAACTTGCTTTTTTAAAGTCCTATAAAAATATAAATTAAAACTATATTTTATCATAATTTAGTTTATTTAGTGCTGCTTCCATTCTCAGATTAACTTTAGAATACCAATCATTTATATGTTTTAATTAATATTACAATTTAATACTCTTAAAGTCTTCACTATAAAAAACTATTCTGGGACCAACTGCATAATTACATTTCCTCAGTGACCATGTAATCTCGTGAGCATTTACTCTAGACTAAACAGCCTTATTCAGCTGCCCTGTGTCTGACTGTTGATGAAAGAAGCTTGTTTGACAACTGCTTCAAACGGAAACATATTTTTTTTCCATGATTGCATAAAAAAAAAAAAATGTAAAACTTACCAGACTAGAGCCAGACTAGAACTTTAAAGGTTCACATTAGATGTGTTAGTTAATTCCCATTCAAATGCCAACAAAAACAGATACTAAAAATATTTAGCTGTCATAGCTGGCAAAAAAGTTAATTCAGTACAACTTTCATAATTAAATCAAGTATAATATAACATATATTATATACATATATATACTACAGTCTTCTTTGTGATTTGTGTATTTATCCATATTCCTTGATTTTTTAATGCCCTCGAGACTTTTCATAAAACATACGAACTTAAATAGGCAGCATCAAAATCAAAACAAAACAAAACTAATACCTTTTCTCAATTCTTAGGCATGTATAAGTCAATAGGTAAAGACTTTGATCAAAAGCTATATACAAAATTACACAATATAAGTAATATTGTCTTACATCAAAAATTCTAAATTATTTCCAGAAAAAGCACAATCATGGCAAATAGCAGATATAGATATTCCACAATATGTTTTGTGGTGATGGTTTATAAACTGTACATATTTCATAAAACTCATTGAAGTATACCAATAAAACAGGTATTTATTGTATATAAATTATACCTTAATGCAGATGACTAAAAAAATCCAAATTTCTTAAGAAATTTACTCACAGAAACCTGAACCAATTCATTTAAAACAAATTTCCTGAACTTGTAGCTCCAAATCACTTTTAAATGAAATTATGCCTTTCTTAAATATTATTTTAAGTAAACAGACATCAAAGAATATAAGAAGTATTTGCTACTGCAAAAATTTTAAATAATAACCAATAAATTCCAAGAAGGATATCAGTAAATAATCTGATAGCAAAAAAGCAGTCAATAAAAATTAAATGCAATAAATAAAGATTCAATATTTATTAATGATACACATCACTTCAATGTGATTTTTAAAAATTCTTCTATATGATAAGGAACAGCACTTCAACAAACAGCATACATGATACTTAATGATGAAACCCTTGCTGCATTCACAAAAAAAAGAAAAAAAATCAGAAACTGTAGTCATCAGAAAGATATAATGCTAGATCTAACAGATTTAGAAGTTCTAACCAAATGCAATAAAATATGAACCTAAAGTCAGAAACATAGCACTTAAAAGCAAAATTCGTTTTTTCAAATGACTGACTACTAGACACAACCCTAGATATTCATCTAATAGAACTATGTATTAAAAATATATGTAGTATTTAATAGTTTCCATATATATTATCAAGGACCAGCCAGAAAGCATGATAAAAACAATTTTATCTTAGCAGCATCAAAAGTAGGATATAATGAAAACTAATTTCTAAAAATGTGCAAGATATATGAAAACTAAACATACTTAAAATATCCATTTATTTCTACTCAGTTTATGAATTTAAAGAAATTACAAATAAAATCCCAAGGATTGATGCTTGGTTATTACCTAGGGGCTAGCTGGCACAGCTGTGTTATTTGAGTAGTTGCTTCTGGCTTGTTCTGATTACCTGTTTCACCCTATCTTATTATGACAATTTTCAAATGTACACAAAAATTGAAACAATCATAGAGTGCTTTGTTGCTTTTCCCCCACAAACTTTACTTTAAGGAATAAATGTACAAAAGCACTTAGAATATTTGAAAAAGGTAAATATGAAGGGAGAACCACCCCAGCAGCAATGGGCAGAGTTCTAACATAGCCCCCCCCCCCAATTCCATCTCATCATGTGAATGCCTTGCATAATCCCCACTCCTTAGTGTAAGCAGGACCAGGCATATATTAAATTTCACTCCTGTGATTATGTTACATAACAAAAGACATTTTACAGATATTAAGATCCCAAATAAATCAACTGTTAGTTACTAAAAAATGATCACAACCTCCTGAGCCTAAGGCAAGTTTTAATCTTTTGCTGGTAGAGGGTCTTGCCTGAATGTTAATGGCTGCTGGCTGATCAGGGTGGTGCTTTTTGAAGGCTGGATGTCTATGGCAATTTCATAAAGTAAGACAACAATGAACTATACCACGTCGACTGATTTTTCCTTTCACAAAAAAATTTCTCTGTAGCACGTGATGGTGACTGATAGCACTTTACCCACGGTAGAATTTCTTTCAAAATTGGAGTCAATTCTCTCAAAACCTGACACTGCTTTATCAGCTAGTTTTATGTAATATCCGAAATCTGTTGTCATTTCAACAGTGTTCACAGCATCTTTACCAAGAATAGATTCTATCCCAAGAAACCACTTTCTTTGCTCATTCATAAGAAGAAATGCAGACAGAATGGGGACTGAAGACTCTATTCTTGGCAAGGGAAAACACCCACAGAAAAATGAGAAAATAAAAAAGTAAGCTAAGTGAGGCAGAACAAAGGAAAGTCAGCTAGTTTACCTTTAAACAAGCTGCTGCTAAATTTCTTACCTGAGCAAGTTTTCTGCTTGGCCTGGGGAATGCCCCTTTACTAACACCCCTGCTGGGTCTATAAACACTCCAAGGATTAATGGCCACAGAGGAAGCTGTGTGCAAGGCCTAGCCAGAAACATCAACTAGGCTGGTTCCTGCCCAGTTAACAGTCAAAGCAAATACTCATTGTGGAGATTTGTATTTGGCTGGAACAGAAATGGAGGGAACAGCTTGAGACTTGGAATACGGGTAGGAGGGCTTATGTCCCTAATCACAGAAGAAGACCCTCTGTGGTGGTGATGACAGGAAAATTCCACTCTGCCACTGATTCTTCAGAGGAGATTGATGCCAGTAGTGTTTTACTCTGCAGTGAACTAGCAGAGATTAACACCTCCCTAGGAATCGGTGTGTGACCTCAGACATGAGGCTGCCCCCACACAAGGCTCAAGTTCCATATTTCTCAAGGCAGCTCAGACCCTTAAGGTTAATGATTACAGAAACAACAGGAGCTGATATGCTCACTCAGAGAAACTGCTGATGTATTTTTTCCCTTCCTCAGCTTACCATTTGGGCTAACAAGCAAACAGCCTTCAATAAAAGCTGAGTGGAGCTGACACTCGAGGCCACCGTAAGAATTCCACAAACAGGCGGTGTTCCCTGTGCTCTCACCTATTCTGAAAATTCTATTTTGAGTGTCTTCTCTCTTTATCTCTAGTCATTTCTAACTTTATATTTCTTTAGTTGGTCACCATCAGATCCACAGGCACGACCCTGGCAAAAAAATTCCTCATTCTAAATGGCATCTAGAATGATGAATCCATTCCAAAGGTTGCCAATTTTTGTTGCCTTCTGATGAACTAGATTCATCAGAAGAAATACTATCTATGGCAGTAATAACCTTGTGAAAAGTACTATTTAAATAAAATGATCTGACAGTCAAGATTACTCCTTGATCCATGAGCTGCAGAGTGGTGATGTGTTAGCAGACATGAAAACAACATTCATTCATCTCTGTCAGAGAGCTCTAGGGAGACAAGATGAAAGGAATCTTTTTCTTCTAAGCAGTAGGTCTCAACAATAGGCTTAAAATATTCTGTAAACCATGTTCTGAACAAATCTGCAGTCATCTAGACTTTGTTATTCCATTTATAGAGTACAGGAAGAGTAGATGCAGCCTAATTCTTAAGGGACCTGAGGTTTCTTGCATGGTCAATGAACACTGGAGGTTCAACTTAAGGTTACCAGCTACATTAGCCCCTAACAAGAGAGAGAGTCAGTCTTGCCTTTGAGGCTTTGAAACCAAGCATTGATTTCTCCTCCCTGGCTGCTAAAATCCTAGCTGGCATGTTCCAATAGAAAGCTGTTTAATCTCCATTGCAAATCTGTTGTTTTAGAGTTACCTCTTTCATCAGTGATCTTACATCTTCAGAATAACCTGCTGCATTCCCCATCAGCACTTGCTGCTTTGCCTTGTACCTTTAAGCTATTCATAGGACTTCTTTCCTTGAATTTCATGAGCTACCTTCACATTTTTCTGCAGCATCTTTACCTCTAGCTTCAAATTTTTCTACGGGATCTTCACATCTTTCTGCCTTCACAGAATTGAGAGATAGAGATTAGGCTTTGATGTAAGGGAATGTTCTGGCTGGTTTGATCTTGTGTCCAGCTCACTGAAACTTTCTCCATATTGGCAATGAGGTTGTTTCACTTTCTTACCTTTAACGTATGACACTTTTAATTTCCTTGAAGAACTTCTCCTTTACATTTACAATTTGGCTAAATGTCTAGCACAATTGGCCTAGTTTTCAGACTAGTGTGGCTTTCAATATATCTTCTTCATGAAAATTAATCATTTTTCACTTTTGATTTAAAGTGAAAGATATGCGACTGTTCCTTTCACTTGAACACTTAAAGAGTCTGTTGTACAGGTGTCCCAAAAGTCACCCATAAAGTCTCCCTATAGAGGGACTTTGGGAAATTATAGCTCCAAAACTATCATAATGGTAACATCAAAGATCACTGGTCATACATCATAGCAGATAAATAATGAAAATATCTGAAATATTGTGAAAATTACCAGAGACACAGAGAAATGACGTCAGCATACACTGTTGAAAAACTAGTCCCAACAGATTTGCTTGATATAAACCTTCAACTTATAAAAAAAACAGTATCTGTGATGCATAATAAAGTGGGGTGTAATAAAACAAAGTGTGACCATATGTTTGCAGACTGTATCCTATTTATTTGTTCAAGAGTCAACACTTTCGCTTGTTTTTCCAATTGCAGTAATAGATCTATAATAGCCAGACACTTTTACCTGGCAAATTGGTTTTACAAATATAGTCTATAGCCATATAAGAATAAAAATACTGATTGGTGCTAAGAGGTCAACAGAAAAACGTCTTCTCATTACCATCAGATTATAGTTAGCTGAGTATATTCAATACTACAGTAACTACCCCAATTTCTTTCACTAGTGATTATTTGATAATAGCTAAACAATCTTATCATCTGGAGACTTAAGATATTAAATCATCACAGTTTAAATCTATTCTTAAGTTTTCCTGATAACACAAAGCTTACATCAATTATGTCAACATAAGACAGAAATGGACATGTGCATTTTGCTACAACACTCTACTGCAAAGAAATATACAGATAGCTTCTACTTGAAATGAAAATTAAAATTCCATTCTAGAGAATTATGGTAACAACTAGCTTCATTTAAATTCATAAATAAGAAAAACTGAAGAACATACATCTTACATAAAGATAATATTTTATCATGCTAAATTTTACAGAATAAACAAAGTCATAGAATAAAAATAAAAGGTAGTCACGTAAAACTAAGATAGGCACTCTGAAACATCATAATAGAAAAATTATTCCTGGGTGGCGCCTGTGGCTCAGTGAGTAGGACACTGGCCCCATATACCAAGGGTGGCATGTTCAAACCCAGCCCTGGCCAAAATGCAACAAAAAATAGTCTGGCGTTGTGGCGGGCGCCTGTAGTCCCAGCTACTTGGGAGGCTGAGGCAAGAGAATTGCCTGAGCCCAAAAGCTGGAGGTTACTGTGAGCTGTGACGCCACATCACTCTACTGAGGGCAAAAAAGTGAAACTCTGTCTCAAAAAAAAAAAAAAAAGAAAGAAAAGAAAAAGTTTTTCTAATTTTCAGTTGTCACTATATTACAATTATTTTACAAAGAAGTTATAAAGAAATATATTCATGTGGCTCAGTGCCTATGGCTCAACAGGCTAAGGTGCCAGCCATGTACACCTGAGCTGGTGGGTTCGAATCCAGCCCAAACTCGTCAAACAACAATGACAGCTGCAACCAAAAAAAATGGCTGGGCGTTGTGGCGGGCTCCTGTACCCCCAGCTACTTGGGAGACAGAGGCAGGAGACTCGCTTGAGCCCAGGAATTGGGGGTTGCTGTGAGCATATCCAGGGTTAAAGCTTGAGGTTCTGCCTCAAAAAAAAAAAAAATATATATATATATAATATTCATATCAATTTACATTTATATAATTTATAATCTACAAATTAGCAATGTGTTTAATAAAAACATAACTCTTACCAAGCTATGTAAATATTTTATCATCTAATACATGAGACTAGCATGAAAGACTGCCTTAAACCTTAGACATCACAGACAAATTTATAAGTACCTTTATTATTTAGTAATTGAAATTTTTACTATTTATGTATTTGAATTACATGGAAATTCATTCATAAACATTTTTAAAATGTGATATTAAATCACAGAAAGAATTAAAGAAAAATTTATAAAAAAACATGTTGCTATAAATTATACACTTTTAAAACCAATTTTTAAATTTCTTATAAATCTCATAAGTGAATGGATTTTTCTTTTTTTTATAAATTTTAGGAATAGATTCAGAATTTTCATTATTTTTACCTGCTAGAGTATATGGAAGAAATAATAATAATACGTATAATAATAATAATTAAAAACTTATCTTCTTTGCCAACAAGGCTTTTTTTTAATTTCCATGATTCACAAATAAACAGTTTACATTAAATCACTTTTATCAATTTAAAGGAGTAGTATATCTGATTAACAATTGGATGAAAATGATTAATAAAATCATGTCATAAATACTCCTAATTTGTATCAGTTAAGCGAATAACCCTCCTTTGGGCTAATGGCAGTAACATATTAACTAGAACACCAGCTAATTATTAAAAAGACAGTTGCACAGTGGAATCAATGAGACTTACCTAAACTAACTGCTAAAGAATAGTCTAGGGAATTTCAACGAGCAGTTAAGTTTTCCCAATGCTTGCTCCCACTGGCACAAAATTAATAAAACATGTTTATATACTGCTTTAAGCAAACCAGAATAGCAATACCTATGCAACTTGAAACTATAATTATATATTCATAATATCCTGCTAGTAAGAAATTCCTATATATTCTTTATCTATTTCTCAAGCTTAACTTTAGAAAAGATCGATCTCAGTAACAACCACCAAGAAAGGTTGAATATACTTAATTTTCTTCTTTATTAGTTTTATGAAAGAACAAAAATGTAGTTCTTTAAAGACTAATGCCTTTCAAGACCTTATGTCATTCACTTCTAAAATGACACACTTAAAATTATTTATTACATGCCTGCATCCATATGTTAGTAATAAATAAAGCTAAAAAAAAAATTATACCATAAACTTCATCATATGACACAGATTTCAAAAGAGATACTAGAAAATGGATATATGGTAATTAATTTATTCTCTATTTGCCTCCAGAGAAATCAAACTCATTCCCACTGTAGGAAAATATAACACAGTGTCAGAATTTTGTTATAATAGATAAAGGAAAAAGAGAGAAGTAGAAGCTCAAGGATTGGAGGCAGGGGAAAAGCTGCTGTAAACGGATAACTGGAGATTAGATGGAATCTTCTAGCAAAGACAGGAAAACCCTTAGGATGGATGCGGAAGTATCCTTTGTACCCTGAAAGCAGCACCTTTGAAGATACTAAATCATTCTTTGAAAAGTTATATCACAAAACAATTTCTTTAGTTTCTTTCTAAATGTGGCTAACATTTAGATTAGATAAAAAAAAGTTTTTTAGGGCTGCGCCTGTGGCTCAAGGAGTAAGGTGCCGGCCCCAAATACTGGAGGTGGCGGGTTCAAACCTGGCCCCAGCCTAGAAAGAAATAATAATAATAAGTTCTTTAGGTCTAGAGTAATAAGAAACCAGATAGCTTTACATAATAATTTCAGAAAAGGAAATTAACTTCTAGTACATGAACTCGATTCAGGATTTACTTTGGCACATATGAGTTGGGTCACAACATAGCGACGGAGAGAAGGCTTGCCTGAGCTAACCTTGGCTCCAATAACTAAAATTCCCTGTATGGAATTTAATCTCTTTCTCAGGATAGAAACCTGAAGGGAAAGAAAACAAGAGATACATTCTATTTGAGTAAATAGTTTCTGGAAAAAAAAAATAGTAATAATAATAGACATTTCTTTAGCAATTTCAATTATTGCTACTAATTAGCTAAAATTTCCTCCACTATTTAGCCACAGATAACTAAAGAAATTGTATGGTCAAGATCTATTGCTTGAAGTATATACATATATATTTGTAATCAGAATAATTTGCCTTTTTAACTTCTGTAAATATCTATATATGGACAGTTTTTATTGAGAGAGACAAAAATGTCCTTCTAGAATCCTGAAACCAACTGTAAGTTGACCACCCAAGAGACTGTAACAACCTAGTCTACGTAGGGAAGAGGTAGGCGTAAGACACTAGGCCCACGGTACTGATCCACACACACCGGTGCATGTCCAGTCTATGAAAATTAGGTAAACTTAAGAAGGTGGTCAGTGTACAGAGGTGGTCAGCTATGGAGAATCTACTGTACATATCTATGGCACCACCACCATAACAGATCAGAAGAGCAAAGTTAAGAGGATGTTCCATTAGCAGATCCAATAAAATCAGCAGTAATTGAACACTAAATGCAGGAGGAAATTAAACTATTTTTAAAAAATGCCTACACTGCTATGGAAGAGCAAAGACTAGATGCGACTGAGGGAGGGATAGAAAACTTACTGCTCTCTTCCCAAACCTACACTGAAATAGGCAAAAGCCTTAGGAAAGGCAGGAAACCAATTCTTGCACAGGCTCTGAAACTAGTACAGAGCAGAAATCTAAGTGAGGGGCAGCAAACATCCTTGTGCCTAAGGTCACCCAACCCCACCCACCTACAACCTGAAGGCCGCTGGGAAAACAACGGGAACTCCCCAGCTTGAGCAAGACCAAGACCCTGTCTCTTAAAAATAGCCAGTCTCTAAAAATTGTGTGACATCTATAGTCCCAGCTACTTGCGAGGCTGAGGCAAAAGAATCACTTAAGCCCAAGAGTTTGAGTTTGCTGTGAGCTGTGACACTACAGAACTCCACTCTGGGTGACAAAGTGAGACTCTGCCTCAAAAAAAAAAAAAAAAGACATGAACACCAAGAAAACACCACTCCAAGGCTCACAGGGCCTCAATAGCCCAACGTTGGAACTGGAGAAGTAAGAAACTCACTACTACCATAAGACTTATTCTAAGTAAAAGGCAAAATCAATTAATCCCTCCCTGGGGAGGGATACCAAGATAGAACCCCTCTGTAGCTCAGGCTTGCAGAGACTGCTGACAACTAAAGGCAAAACAAGAAAACTCACAAAAATCTCTCCAGCATTTCAGGACTCACACTAAGCCCAAAGTGAAAACAGACTGTGACTGGATGAATTTGAAGCCTGTGGTATAACATACAAATAAACAAAAACAACACGCCCCCAGAAAATGAAGTAAGATAAAGCAACAACAACAAAGAAGCAAACAAAAGTCAAAACACAGAATTAAAACTCAATGCTCAACACAAATGCCCAGGCAGAAAACGAGGTATGAAAATTTCTGGGCATAAACGTTATCTCAGTCTCTACTATTCTGTTGCACAGAACACCCATATTCAAATAATAATTATAATAAACAAGAAAACAAATCTATCACCAAGAAACAAAATCATCAATAGATTCGCACTCAGAGATAATGGAATTATCAGAAAAGAACTTTAAAAATAGTATAATAAGTTAAAGGATCTATTATGGAAAGGGAGGACGATCTGTATGACCAGATAAGGAATTTAAGCAAGGAAGTGAAAACTATAAAAAAGAATGAATGGAAATGTTAGACATAAGAACTGTAATATTAGAAATAATTTCTTTGATGGGCTTATCAGCAAAAAAGATGAAAAAGAAGAGTAAGTGAACTTGAGGATAGGACAAGAGAAATTATTTGTATTTGAAATACAAATTTTGGAAAGGTTAAAAAGCATAAAACAGCATATGAAAGCTATTGTTAAAAAAAGTATGAAAGGGGCTAACATTACAGAATTTAAGAGACTAACATCTTTACAAAAACACTTATTAGTATAAAAGTTAGATTATTATTAAATCTAGTTTTGTAACTCCACATTCTATTTCAGTGGTTCTCGACCTTCCTAATGCCGTAACCCTTTAATACAGTTCCTCATGTTGCGGTGACCCCCCAACCACAAAATTACTCAACAAAAATAATTTTACGGTTGGGGGTCACCACAACACGAGGAACTGTATTAAAGGGTTGTGGCATTAGTTTGAGAACCACTGTTCTATTTCCTACATAGTTGAAAGACCAATATATTTTTATAAACTATTAGATTATGGGCTCAGTGCCCATGGCTCAATGGTTAGGGCACTGGCCATGTGCACCATGGCTGGTGGGTTTGAACCCAGCCAGGGTTTGCTAAACACTGACAACAATAACAAAAAAATAGCCAAGCATTGCCGTGGGAGCTTGTAGTCCCAGCTACTTGGGAGGCTGAGGCAAGAGAATCGCTTAAGCCCAAGTGTTTAAGGTTGCTGTGAGCTGTGCCACTACAGCACTCTACTGAGGGCAACACAGTGAGAAACCTACCCCCCCAAAAAATAATAATAAATAAATAAAAATTATTAGATTATGTAGTTGGACACACAATACATAAGGGTATTATGTAATTTTGTGACATCAACAACTGAAAAGGACAGAACTATTTTAAAAAGTAGACTTGAGGGTCGGAGGGGCTACTGAAATTAAGCCAATAAAAATTTAATTTACAATGTTATAATGAGCCAGAAGCCAGTACCGCCATCCAAAGAGTAGCTGCACCTGCCCCTTCTCTGGTCTCTGGTGGCACAGGTTTCCTGTACAGCTCTCCACAGAAGCACCTTCAGGAAGCACCTTCAAGAAGCACCGAAGGGCACCAATAGGGCCTGGCCAGCTGTGATGGTCCACATGCCCCCCTCCCCCCACCTCTGCCGGCTCTGGGCTCCATGTGAAGGAAGCTACAGGCCTGGCCTCCCCACACATGCCCAACTCCTCATAGCCCCTCTGGCCCTCAGGGACCCAGCAGCCTCCCCAGACTGAAGGCCAGGTTGCCAGACCATGTGGAGTGGAGGGGTGGGCTTAGCTGCAGCAGCTCCTCCTCAAGCCTACGGACCTCTACAGCCCCGTGGAACAGCTGTCATGGGATTTTGCTATCTTAGGCTGGCCTGGAAATCCTGGATTCAAGTGATCAATCTTCCCTTCTCAGCCTTCTAAATAGCGGAGACTACAGATGCTGAGCTCATGGATACAAAGGTTAACTGTGTTATTAACTAATGGCACAGAAACAATTAAAAACAAAATTCAGCTTAGACTGCAGATCTGTTCCCAAAGACTAATAAGAAATACTCCTCAGGCCAGCACGATGACTCACACCTGTAATCCTAGCACTCTGGAAGGCTGAGGTGGCCAGACTGCCTGAACTTAGGAGTTTGAGACCAGCCAGAGCAAGAGCTGGACCCATTTCTACTAAAAAAGGTAAAAGCTAGTTGGACATGGTGGTACACACCTGTAGTATTAACTACTCGGGAGGATGAGGCAAGAAGATCACCTGAACCCAAGAGTTTGAGGTTGCTGTGAGCTCTGATGGCACAGCACCCTACTGAAGGTGACAAAGTGAGCACCTCTGTCTAGAAAACAAAAAGAAAGAAATACACCTATGGAAATAAAGAATGGTTCTGGGAGAACCATTTTCTTTATTTTCAAATTGTCAAGCTGGTTGCCACTATGGATGATCAGCACTCTTTGGACTCAATCATGCAAGATCTGGCTGTTATTCATAAGGCTGCTTGATCGGTATTATCTTTACAGCAAACTAGAAAAGCAAAATCTTCATCGCTTAAAAAACAGAATGATGGATGTCCAAGTCAAACTTTACCATACAGAAGAAAAAAGAATCCTTCATTTCCCCAGACCAGTATCGGGTACCAGCCCCAACACGCTATGGGTTCCCTTCCAGTGGCTTGGTGGTGCAGGAGGCCATCAGAGAACAGGAAATAATAATAGACAAGAGAAAAAGAAATCGTTTTTAAAGCAGGGGGGATTCAAGAGACAGCACACCTATCTTTGTGAGGTTTCCAGTACGCCACCCTGAATACCATGCTAGCTCTGTATTTGTTTCATACACCAATGTTTCAATCATAAACCTCATGAGTGCAAGGAAAACAATTCTATCATGGTTCTTGCTGCAATTGCATTTTTTTAACTAAATTATTTCTTTAACCTCATTAATTGTATGGATTTACTTGTTACTTGTATTATTTTAAGGTATTTATGATCTTTATTTTCTTTTTGTTTTTTGTGAGACAAGCGTCTCACTATGTCACTCTCGGTAGAGTGCAGTGGCGTCACAGCTCACAGCAACCTCCAACTCTTGGGTTTAAGCGTTTCTCTTGCCTCAGCCTCCCAAGTAGCTGGGACTACAGGCCCCTGCTATTTTTGTTGTTGTTGTTGTAGTTGTCATTGTTGTTTATCAGGCCCAGGCCGGGTTCGAATCCACCAGCCCCGGTGTATGTGGCCAGAGCCCTAACCACTATGCTATGGGCACTGATCCAGGGTATTTATGATCTTAACACAAACAGAGTTTGGATAGTGAAGCAGTCCAAGAGCAGGATGTCAGAGAAATACTCTAATTAGACCAAGCTCGCAAATCCCAATAGTGATTTTTTAATACCCCAAAAGCCTTATGTCCAGACCAACAGACTCCTCTGGCCAAACCAAGGTGACAGAAGAAAAGAGAATATTTCATCTCCTTATCTGATCCAGAGCATTTCTTGCTGTATTCAACGAAGTTGAAACATTCTACATTCCCAACTCACTAAAATTATTCTCCTGGAGCCAGCAGGCAGCCCTGACCAAGCAGAAAAGCTCTGCTGCCTGCAGCTGCAGTGGTGGGGAGTATTGCGGTGGGAGGGAGAACTTCCAGCAAGACAGCTTTTAGAATTTTAATGGGGCAGATCTTACACAGTGCTTTGCACTGGAATTAAGGTTCTTCTCGAATCACTTTTCTCTTTTTTGTTTTCCTTTTGTCCATCCTTTGTAATCATATTCCTAATTTAATTCCTAATCTATTTACAACTAATAATTGAAAATTGGTTTCAAGCCTATAAAATCATTATTACTACTAATGCAAGCATGTCAAGATCGTCCCTTAAGTATTCCCACACGCACCCTGCAGACGAGTTAACCTGGAAGATCTGAATCTAAAGCTAAAATTGCCTTTGGACAGTTTATAGATCTGCATTATACCAATAGTGAGTTGGTAATTCCATTAACTACACAAGATGACTTAGACTTAGTGGGACTGCTGGATCATAGAATTCATATGAAGAGCTCCAAGATATCACTTGTAGGAAAGGAAATACACAGATAACTAATATAGAACCTTTGTCATTATTAGAAGATTTGGATGACACAATATTAGGAGCAAAGAGGAAAAACTGGCTTTCTCTAAAATACTACCAGAAATAGAAGTTCCCCTTCCCCAGGAAACATTCCAGATCACTTACACCAGGATGACCAGAATGGATCATTCACTAGTATCAACATTGATCATGGATCAAATGCTGGAATCTTTATCTTTAAGCAGCCCTGAAAATTCTAGCTTAGGAACTTGTCTATCGCTTGATAGTCCTTTAGATGGAGAGAGCTGTCTAAAATCACAAATGCCTAGGGCACAGAGCAAGCAACCCAGATAACTTATTAGGAATTTTTACACTGTGATAAACTTATCTTTGAGAAATTTGAAAATGGAGAAATATATCCAAGAAAGCCCCATGTTTCATGTCATCATCAAGAGTATAATGATGGCTGTAAAACATTTCCAAAAGCTATAAGGACCCAGGGGCCCAGCCTCTGTTCTCCTGTGAGTTTCAGTACTATTCATTCCTTAAGCACCAGTAGTGGAAGCAGGATCTTTACCTCTGAGTATGAAGAAAGAGGAGAAGGAGGAAGAGGAGGAGAAATGACACAGACAATCCTACTTTGGCTATAATGGACATCAACCCACCTAGCCATTCACCTCAAGCTCCAACCAACTGAAGACTGAGCAAACTGCTTGACCAAGGAGACTTTGGCAGGGTCTACCTCTGATATGATGTTGATACAGGAAGACAACTGGCTGTTAGGCAGGTTCAACTTGACCCAGATGGCCCCAAGACCAGGAAAGAAATCAATGCACTTGAATGTGAAATTAATGTATTGAAAAACTTACTGCATGACGGAATTGTTCATTATTATGGTTGTTTTAGGAATCTCTCAGGAAAAAAAAAAAAAACCACTTTCCATATTTATGGAATACAATATTCCAAGAGGTTCAATTAAGAGCCAACTAAAATCATACAGAGTACTATCTGAGAAAGTGACCAGGAAATATGCCCATCAGACTCTGGAGGGTGTCCTTTATTTGCACAGTTATATGATTTTCCTTGGCAATATTAAAGGTGCATAATATCTTAGGAGAGTCAACAGGCATTGACAAAGTAAAAGATTTGGGGGCCTACAAATGGCTTCAGAACCCCTGTCTGTCAGGGACAGAAATGTAGTCTGTCACAGGTCCACTCTACTGGATGAGCCCTCAAGTGACCCGTGGAGAAGGATATGGCAGAGAAGCAGTTACCTAGAGAGTAGCAGGTACTGTGATAGAAATGCTAACTGGAAAGCCACCTTGTACCGACTGGGAAGCAATGGCTACTGTCTTTAAAATCACCTTTCAGCCAACAATGGCGATGAATGGCCAACATGGCCAACATGGGCTCCCACCTCATGGCTCAGACTATACTTGAGATGACCTCAAATAGACTTTTGCAGTAGCCAAACTGAGAACGTCCACTGATGAACCCTTAGGCACATGTCTGTGCATTATCACTAAGAGCCAGGAGCCTCTCCTGTGCCTCTCTACCCAGCTCCCAGCTGCTTGTTCATCTTCTCTCTAACTATATCTTTTTATTTAAAAAAAAAAAAAATGGAGACATGAGGGAGAAAAAAGAGACAAGAAGAAAAGTATTTCTCTTGATTCTTCGTTTAATTTATCTAACAATAAGGGTACAATAAGTTATGAAAAAAACCCAACTACCATATGATCCAGCAATACCCAGTTCTGGGAATATACACGAAGTAAAAGAAATTAGTACCTCAAAGAGAAACCTATTCTCCATGTCCATTACAACTTTATTTATGATAGCTAAGATACGGAAGCAATCTATGCATCTGTCAACACATAAATGAATAATTATAGTGTGGGAGGTGTAAAATGGAATGTTATTCAGCCTTAAATAGAAGAAAATCCTGCTGTTTATGAAAATAGATACACTTGAGAACATTATAGTAAATGAAGTAAGCCACATACAAAAAGAGAAATACTGTATGATCTCACTTATATGGGGAATCCAAACAAAATTGAATACATAGCAATAGAGAGTAGAACAATGGATTGGGGGATGGGGAAAATGAGAAGATGTTATTCAAAGGATACAAACTTGCAGTTATAAGATGCATAAGTTCTAGAGACCTAATGGTAATGCAGTTAAAGTTTATACCTGAAATTTGCTAAGAGAACAGATCTTAAGTTTTTTCATCACAATCTAAAAAAAAAAGTAACCATGCGATGTGATGGATATGTTAACTCAGCTTGGTTATGACCCTCTTTTCACAGTCCACAGGGATCAAAAATATCATGGGGTACACATTGAATATGTACAATTTTTATTTGTCAGCTATACTTCAATAAAGCTAGGGAAAAACCTAAACCAATATCCCTTATGAACACTAATGCAAAAATCCTCAACAAAACACCAGCAAATCGAATTCAGCAGCACAGTAAAAGGATGACCCACCATGACTAAATGGAATTTGTCCCCAGGATGCAAGGATAGTTCAATATATAAAACCAATCGATATAATATACCACATTAACATAATAAACGAGAAAAATAATACGATCATCTCAGTTTGATACAGAAAAGGCACTGGATAAAATTCATCCATCTTTCATGATAAAGACATTCCACCAATGCTAGCATGGAAGGAAAGAGAAACGATCACTCATTCACCGTTTGTGAGGCTACAAACCAGTACAACCTCTATGAAAAGTAGTATAGAGAAACCCCAAAGAATAAAAAATAGGCCTACCTTTTGATCTAACAATCCCACTATTAGGAATTTACGAAAAGGATAAACAAACGTTTTCTTCAAAAGACATGTGCACTCAAATGTTTATAGCTGCACAATTCATAATCATGAGGACACCCAAGTGCCCATCAATACATGAATGAATAAATAAAATGTGGCACATGGATACCATGTAGTACTACCCAGCCATTAAAAAAAAAAATGGTGGCTCGGCACTCATAGCACAGTGCTTATAACGCCAGCCACATACACCGAGGTTGGCAGGTATGAACCCGGCCTGGGCCAGCTAAGCAACAATGACAACTGCAACAAAACATAGCTGGGCATTATGAAAGGCGCCTTAATCCCGGCTATTTGGGAGGCTGATGCAAGAGAATCGCTTAAGCCTAAGACATTCAGGTTGCTGTGAGCTATAACACCACAGCACTCTACCAAGGGTGACATAGATTCCGTCTCAAAAAAAAAAATGGTGACCTAGTGTCTTTTATAGCAACCTGGAGGAAAGTGGAGACCATTCTTCTAAACAAAGAATTGCAAGAATGGGGAAACAAATACCACATGTACTCAATACTAAATTGGAACTAGTCCATTATCAGGTATGTGCACATCTGGAAGTAAAACTCAATGGAAATCAAGTATGTGTGAGGTGGAAGGAGGGGGAGGGTAAATTCACCGGAACTGGGGTAATGCATATGCATATTCTGGGTGAAAGGCATACTTATAATTTTGACTTAAAATGTACAACAGCAAGTTAAGTAACCAAAATAGATATATCCCTACAATATTCTAAAATAAATACATATGAGCTTATCATTCTACAAAATTATAGATTCAATAAATTTCCTATTCTAATAAACTATAGATTTCAATAAATTTATTTTAAAAAATTCCAATTTGAATCATAATGCTATGATGAATCCTATATGAAAATAAATGACAAGAAAAAGATAAAAAGCATTCAACAAACTAGAAATAGAAGGAAACTACCTCAACATAATAAAAACTATTTATGAAAAACCATCAGCAAACATCATAGTCAATGGTGAAAAGGGGAAAGCTTTTCCTTTAAGATAAAGAACAAAGGGCTCAGCGCCAGCCACATGTATAGGCTGGCAGGTTTGAACCCGACCCCAGCCAGCTAAACAGCGATGACAAAAGCAACAACAACAACAAGAAATAGCCAGGCATTGTGGCAGGCGCCTATATTCCCAGCTACTCAGGAGGCTAAAGCAAGAGAATCACTTAAGCCCAAGAGCTGGAAGTTGCTGTGAGCTGTGATGCAATAGCATTCTATCAAGGGCGACATAATGAGACTGTCTCAAAAAAAAAAAAGATAAGGAACAAAGTAATGATGTATACTTTAATCACTTCTATTCAGCATACTACTGGAAATACTAGTTAAGGCAAACAGGCAGAAAAAAAGAAATAAAAGTCATCCAGATGGAAAGAAAGAAGTAAAATTATCTATTCCCAGAAGATATGATCTTACATGTAGAAAACTCTAAAGATTCCAAACATAACAAAAAAAAATTGTCAGAACTAAAAAACAAATTCAGCAATGTAGCAAGATACAAAGTCAACGTGCAAAAATCAGTGCATCCCTATACACTAAGAATGAATAATGCAAATAAAGAAAACAATTTCATTCATAAAAGCATCAAAAAGAATAAAGTACTTAGGGATTAACCAAGGAGATACAATGAAAGTCCAAGACATTCTGAAATTAGACTAACAAACTGAAAAACATCCATGATCAATGACTGGAAGACTTAATACCGTTAAGACGCCAGTATTACCCAAAGCAATCTATACGTTTAATGGAATCTCTATAAAAATCCAATAATTTTACAGAAACATAAAAAAATTTTTACATTTATATGAAATCTCAAGTGACTCCAAATAGCCAAAACAACCCGGAAAAAGGAGAGGATTCATACTTTCTGATTTCAAAGCTACAGTAATGAAAACAGTTGTAGTACTTGCATAACAATAAACATATAGACTTACAGAATACAGTTTAGAAATAAACCCTGGCACATGTGGTCAAATGAACTTTGACAAGGATGCCAAAACAATTAAATGGGGAAAAAGATAGTCCTTTTAATAAATGGTGATGACAAAATTGGACTCCATGTGCAAAAGATTAAAGTTGGAGCCTTACCTAACATCAAATACAAAAATCAAAATGGATCCCTGACTTCAACGTATCTAAAATTGTAAAACTACTTCTGCAAAATACAAAGCAAAAACTTTGTGATATTAGACTTGGCAATGACTTCCTAGATATCGCAACAATGGTACAGACAACAAAAGAAAAAATACACAAAATAGGCTCAAGGAAACTTCCGTGTATCAAAAGACATCCTTGAGGGAGAAAAAGGCAGCCCACAGAATGATAAGGGATTATTTTAGTCTATTTGAGCTGCTATAACAAAATAGCAAAAAACTGGGTAGTTTACAAACAACAAACTTATTTCTCACAGTGTAAGAAGCTGGAAAGTTCAAGATCAAGTTGCTAGTAGATTTGGTGTCTAAACACGGTGTCTTCTCCTTGTGTCCCCACATGGTTGAAGGAACCAATAAGCTCTCTGGAGTATCTTTTATAATGGCACTAACCTCAATCATGGCAGTTGGCTCTCATGACCTATCATCACCTTCCAAAGCTCCAAAGGCTCCAGCTCTCGATAACATTACACAGGGGATTTAGGTTTCAACATACAAATTTAGGGAAGACACAAACAGTCAGATCATACCAGGGATTAATAGCCAAAATATATAGAGAACTCCTAAAACTTAACAACAACAAAAAAACCCCAAATAATTCAAACATGGGCAAAGGGCTTAAATAGATATTTCTCAAAAAAAGATATACAAATGGCCAAAAACACATGAAAAGATGCTCAGTATCACTAATCATTCAGAAAAGGAAAATCAAAACTACAATAAGAAACCCCCCTCATACCCATTAGGATGGCTATTATTTAAACAACAAATACAAAAAATAACTTTAGTGAGAATATGGAGAAATTATAATCCTTGTGTACTATTCCTGAGAATGTAAAATGGCTCAGCCAGTATGGAAAATAGTAGTTTCTCAAAATATTAAAACTAGAACTACCAATTAAAAACAGAACTACCATATGATCTAATAATTCCACTTCTGGGCATATATCCAAGAATTAAAACCATAGTCTCAAAGAAATATTTATATACCCATGTTCATAGCAGTACTATTCACAGTACCCAAGAGGTACAAACAACCAAAATGTCCAAACAGACATAAACGGATAAATGAATATATACATACAACATGATACTATTCAGCTTTAAAAAGGAATAAAATCCTATCATATGCTACAACATGGATGACACTTGAGGACATTATGCTACATGAAATAAACCATTAATAAAAAGATAAGTATTGGGCGGTGCCTGTGGCTCAACGGAGTAAGGCACCAGCCCCATATGCCAGAGGGGGCGACTTCAAACCCAGGCCTGGCCCAAAAAAAAAAAGATAAGTATTGTATGATTCCACTAAGATTGTCAAAATCACAGTGACAGAAAATGGAATCCTGGTTTCTAGGCACTGATGGGCAGTTTAGCAAAATGAAAAGAATTCTGGAGATGGATGCACCTGAATCTACTTAACAATGTATTATATGCTTAAAAATGTTAAAATAGCATATTTTATGCTGTATCTTGAGTCTCACTTTGCTGCCCTGGGTAGAGTGCTGTGGCATGAGAGCTCACAGTAATCTCCAACTCCTGGGCTTAGGCGATTCTCTTGCCTCAGCCTCCTGAGTAGCTGGGACCACAGGTGCCCGCCACAACGCCCAGCCATTTTGTTGAGATGGGATCTCACTCTGGCTCAGGCCAGAATCAAAAAAAGATATACAAATGGCCAAAAAACGCATGAAAAGATGCTCAATATCACTAATCATTCAGAACCTGGGAGCTCGAACCTGGGAGCTCAGGCAATTCACCCACCTTGGGCTTCCCAAGTGCTGTTACAGGCATGAACCAAAAATTGGGATAACAAGAAAAGCTTAACATATGTGAAATCAGAGCCGCAGAATGAAAACAGAAAACGAGGTTGGAAGAAATCTTTGAAGTGATAATAGTTGAGATTTTTACAAAATTAAAATAACAAAATACAGATCCAAGAAGCTCAAAGAAACTTTTAAGATATATATCATAAGAGGTCCGTGTAGAAACATATAGTAAATCTTGCTTTTAAAAATCTAATCTGACAATCTCTACATATTATTTGGAGTATTTAGATCTGTGTGTTCAACATGGTTGTCACTCGCTGCAGGTAGCTATTTAAATTTACATTTAATAAAATGTAAAATTCAAGTCTTCAGTTGTATTGGGTACATTTCAAGTGAGCCATACAAACATATGACTAGTGGCTACTGGACAGCGCAGACTCAGACCATGGACATCGTTACAGAAAGTTCTACTGGACACTCACATTTAACTACTGATATGTTAACACTAAAACTACCACCAAGACATTTGCTTTCTAGCTGTCCCTTTCCTTCTTTATTTTTTTGGTGTTTTTTCCTGCTTTTATGTGACCTTACGTATTATTTTCCCTGCTGTTGGCTTCTTGGCTATCTCTGTTTTACATTTTTAGTACTTGCTCTAGGGTTTATATTAAATATTTTTTAACTCGTCAGTCTATCCTGAGATATTATATCACTTCACATATAGTACGAGAGGTATTAGAGCAACTGCTGTGCAATTGTTATTAGGCATGGCCATTTTCATTATTTCTCAAATATAATCTTGTTAACAAAATTAATGGAAAACGCAAAACCCTGTAACAGAGGAATGCTATTTTAAATACTTTATTTTCACTGACGTTAAAAGTAAAGATTTTAAGATAAATTCACTTTAAACATACAGAATTCTGGCTCTTTGTAACCCAATAAAGGTGAGAAATCAACGTCTACATCATGTATAACTTTTTACATGATGAAACACAATACTGCGTATCTCCTATAACTTTTTACATGATAAAACACAATACTGCCTATATCCTAAAGCTGTAATCAATTTTAGCATTTAGGATAATTATTTTAAATCTGCTACCTCAAAGGAGGTTTTAGGTTGTGTTTCACATCCCACTGGCTTCATGCTTGTAAACTGTAGGATTTTAAGAGACTATAGACCTAAAGAAAATTTAACCTTAAACTATCTGTCATTTTAACAGTAATTTCACTTTGAAGCCCTATGTTTAAATGTATCATGAAGGTTTTAGTTTGGGTTTTGAAGATGCATGGAGGTTTTATTGTTTTTCTTTCTTATTTTTGCTGTTGGAGTCTTTGACCCTTTTTTATTTCTTTTTATGATTTGGCTTCTCTGTATCCATTATTATTTTCCATATCATATTCTTTATACTATTTTCTTTTGTTGAAAAAGTCTCTTTATCAGCCCTACATTCAATAACTTACATTAAAACACCAGACTGAGACATATTTGGTATATCTAATAACATCCGTGGCTGAAACAGATTGTGACTGACCATCTCCATCACTCACAAAAGCCACAATCTCAGGTTCATTTCCAAAATGGATACATGGGATATTACTGTTGAACCACTGGGACAGCCTTTCATTATACCTTTGGACAAAATATATTTTATGACTCATGTCTCATAAATGTAATTTCACTATATATAGCAGACAGTGAATAAATCCACCCTTTTTCATAGCAATAAGCCCAACTCATATTTTTACTGGCTTACTACTGATTAAAACCCCAATTTCTAAAAAATATATGTATTTTATATATTATATGTATATAGTATATAGTGAGCTGAAAATGAACAGCCACTCCAATATGGCTATTAAGAACAGGCTTAAAAAAGAAGTAATAAATCCCAGTCTCAATTTTAAGAGACCTACCAAGCCCATAGAAAAATTAATATGCTAAATAAAACTTAACTTAGTATTAAACAATGTTCATTTGTTTTACAAAAGAATACAATTCTACAAACTGAAAATCTAAAAATGCTAAAGTGTTAATTAACAATAGCAACAACAGGCTCAGCACCCACTGCTCAGTAGTTAGGGCACCGGCCACATGCCCTGGGGCTGGTGGGTTTGAACATACGTTTCACAGCCTGCTGAACAACAATGACAACAATTAAAAAAAAAAAAAAGAAAAGAAAATAGCTAAGCGTTGTGGTGGGTGCCCGTAGTCCCAGTGACTTGGGAGGCTGAGGCAAGAGAATTGCTTAAGCCCAGGAGTTGGAGGTTGCTATGACTGTGATGCTATGGCACTCTACTGAGGGCGACATAATGAGACTCTGTCTCAGAAAAATAAAACAGCAACAACAAAGTCCTACATAATCAGATCCTCAACATAAAGTTCTTTTGGATACTTACCCAAGTCTTCCTAGCATCTCAAACTCAGGGACTTTTGGACCACACGTCTCTATTTGCAGTGGTTGGTAGTCATACAGAGCTTCTTCAAGTTTCTGAATAGGTGCTAATGAAATATGTTGACCCTATTAGAAAAATGTGAATGAAATTAATACCTTAAATATTACTTTTATATTGGTAGTTATATATAATCACTTTAAAGAGAGATTAAATTCTTTGCATTGAAAATATTATCCGTTAGGTCTGCTGTTTCACTGGTACGTTACTGAAACTCACACTACATAATTAACATATAATCACTGAAATATGACTTAAAGAAAGAATATTAGGGCGGCACCTGTGGCTCAGTGGGTAGGGGGCTGGCCCCATATACCGAGGGTAGCAAGTTTTAACCCTGCCTCGGCCAGCTAAAAACAGCAGTAGCAACTGCAACAAAAAATAGCCAGGAGTTGTGGCAGGCGCCTGTAGTCCCAGATACTTGGGAGGCTGAGGCAAGAGAATCGCTTAAGCCCAAGAGTTGGAGGTAACTGAGAGTTGTGATGCCGTGGGACCCTACTGAGGGTGACAGAGTAAGACTGTCTAAAAAAAAGAAAGAAAGAAAATTAAATCCATTATTAAATTCAAATTCAGCATTAAACAGTACAATTTTTGTATGTCAATGGTAGAACTCAGCAAATAAATATATAAGCATAATCTACCCTTACATTTTCCTCTTTTCATTCAACAGTGTTGACATTTTTGGTAATCAGTGTTTTCTTGGAAGCCCTAATTAGGAAATGAAGCTAATGAAATTTTCTACAAAGCTTTGGCAGCTAATTGTCTATTCTCTTAAGTCTTTATAACAAAATCAATCTTGCTTACCAAATGTGTATTATTTCACATCATTTATACATATACACACACAAAATAAGAAAATTTTATGCTAAAAATCAAATTGAATAGAAACATTCAGGTATTTTTCTAAGAAGAAAGAACTACTGGATAACTCAAATACAAGGACCCACAGGCCATCTTTGAGCACAGATACACAAAATAAAGTGTCACTCAGCAACATAACACTGTTAATATATTTATTATACATACATCTACACACAGAATTCTAATTTATAAAAATCCCTATTTTTTTATATAGTTCATGCTTTCCTATTCTAACCCTAGTTCTGTTATTTTTCTTGGTATAGTTATCAGTTGCTCTATTTTAGACTTTTTTACAGGTTTTTTTTTTTTTTTGGCCAGGGCCAGGTTTGAATCCACCACCTCTGGTATATGGGGCCAGCACCCTACTCCTTTTGAGCCATAGGCACCACCTATTTTATACTTTTTTATAAACCATTCTTATAAGTTATTAAGTCTTCCATTTTCTAGTTTATATACTTTTTCTTTTGTTACATTATTTAGTTCTCTTTTCTCCCCTTAAATTACTGAGTTGCCTAATACACATGTTAAATATTTTACTTTTTCAAATAAAGTAAAGGTTATAACTTAAAAGTGACTAACTATAATTGCAGCAGTGAGGAACAACCACTGAAGAAATGTGCACCTGACTCGAGGTTTTTCTAACAGGTTCAAATCCATGTAGCATCATCCTGACTAGGTCACAGTCATGTTATAATAAGGATGTCTAACACTGTAATCACAAAGTACTCCAAAAATGGTCAAAGGGCTTGAAAAGACTTTTCTCCAAAAAAGATATATAAATGGCCAATAATCATGTGAAAAGACACTCAACATTACCAGTCATAAGAGAAATGCAAATCAAAACCACAAAGACATGCTATTTCTCATTCATGGCTATTTGAGATGGCTACTATTCTTTTTAAAAACAAAAAAACACCAAGAGCTAGTGAGGATAGAGAGAAATTTGTAAAATGGTGTGGCTGCTGTGAAGAATGATATGGAGAGTCCTCAAAAAATTAAAAACAAAATTACCATATGACCCCGCAATTTTACTGCTGGGTGCATGTACATACCCAAAAGAAATGAAAGCAGGTCTTAAAGAGATGTTTGCACAACCATGCATATTCACAGCAGCATTATTTACAATAACCAAAAGGTGGAAGCAACCCAGTGCCTATTAAGGGAAGAAAGAATAAACAAAATAGATATACAATGGAATATTATCCAGCCTTAAAAAGAAAGGAACTTGGCCTGGCACCTGTGGCTCAACGGGCTAAGGCGCCAGCCACGTACACCTAAGCTGGCGGGTTCCAATCCAGCCCAGGCCCGCCAAACAACAATGATGGCTGCAACCAAAAAATGGCTGGGCGTCGTAGCGGGTGCCTGTAGTCCCAGCTACTTGGGAGGCAGAGGCAAGAGACTCGCTTGAGCCCAGGAGTTGGAGGTTGCTATGAGCTGTGATGCCACGGCACTCTATCCAGGGTGACAGCTTGAGCCTCTGTCTCAAAAAAAAAAAAAAAAAAGAAAGGAACTTTTGGGTAAACAGTTTCAGTTGAAGAAGATAAACAAGTTCTGGAAATGGATGGTGGTGGTGAATGCACAACAATATGGATATCATACTAATATCATAGAAATATACAATTAAAATGGTAAAAATGTTAAATTTTTATATTGCACGTATTTCAGGACAATTTTTTAAGACAGGTTTAGATATTCTGATTTCCTCATTTGCCTACCTAGAATAATGCAAAGGAAATAAAAATATAATGTCAGAAACTGTGTTAATATTATTTTAATCCCTATGCCCACATGTTTCACAGCCTTTCTAAATAAACATAAAACCGTCAACGTAAATCTTTTACTACCACAGAGTAATACAATTTTTAACTTATGTAGACAGCATTATACAGGTTAAGAAACAATCTGCCTATGTGTGGTATTTTAAGTAGCATTGTGACATCCATCCGTTTCTCACTGTCTTCTTCATAAGCTGCCAGGCACTAAACTCTCCTGCCCTGTACACACACAATACAAAGTGCCCAGTGTTAGTGTCAGGTATTTAAGTTATGAGGATAGGGGAGAAGAGGGAAAAATAATTAATAATAATTATTTTATTATAATTAATTAATTAAAGAAGTACACTTATCTTTCTAACACTCCATTTTCATTTTGCAGAGTACAGAGTAAGGCTTAAAAGGATGGCATAGAATAGGTATTTTTAAGAGCTGGAATACTTTCTGGGGAAGATAATATTCAAGAATGACAAAATCTCTTAAGTCATTACAAAGGAAACCACATACTAAAACTAATCATTCCCTAAATATTAGTAATAATAATCAACTTATTAAAGTTATAATATCTTATAGTTCAAAGTTTTCTCTGAAGTTTGTGTAGACATATATAAAAGATCATCTAATAATAACAGTTGACATTATTTACCTGGGGCCAGGCACTGTTCTTACTTGGAGTAGCTCATTGGGATTCAAAATAATTTTATGACACTAAGTACTATCAATCTCTCCTTCGAAGGTGAGGAAACAGATGGTTAGATATGTAAGTGGGGGTCACACTGTAGTTACTGGCACACTGAGGATTATAAGCTGAGTCTGTCAGATTCCAAAGCCTACGTTTTCTCCCCAACTCTTTTATTTTATGGATATGGAAATTGTTCCAAGGTCACACAGAGCTAGATCTCCTAATTCCCGTCCAGCATAGGTTCCACTACACCACATCGCCTTTCGTTTCTTTTTAGACAATATAATTATGGTTGTTCAATTCAAAAGTTTTAATGCCAATAAGTAAATCCTAGATGGTTTAAACCAATAATAGTGCAGGTACTTAAAATACATAGGCTCAAAAAATTTTAGTATAACTAAAAATTATCATAATTATAAGAAAGAGAAATAAACATTACCCAGTGGTAACTCTGTTTACCATAATAATAAGAACAAAGTTAATAAATGATACACAAACTGGCCTTCTAACATTCAATCATTCTTCCCCCAAAATATTACTGTGAGATATGTGCCAAGTTTCTCAAACTTAAATATGGGGAAGAACTTAGAGAACAATGACTTATACTAATTGACATCTTAATTTTTTTAAAGTCTCCAACAAATAAGATGATATTTTAACAACAAGTTATATGAGGAAAGTATTAAGGGTTTTAAGTGACTGGAGGCAAAAAAGGTATTTAAAAGTTTCCTATGAAGCCAAAGGCAGAGAGATGAACCAAGAAAGAAGTTCAGCAAGCTGTAACCCCAAGGAAGAACAGTCAAGAAAACAAATTACAGGTACAAAGCCTATTGACTAGAGGACTGGAGAACCCTCCCCCAGGTGGGAAGCCCACCTCAGGCTCTCTGAGAGCAAGCAGGGGACAAAAGACCTCTCTTTTTACCTTGCTGGAGAGAGCCGCTAAACACCACGTCTCCTTCTCCAGGGAGGTCCCGCTTATGAACCTAGACACCACACTGCCAGGCATGAAATTGAACAGATATCTTCCCCTCAAGTCCAAATTCCCAGTCCACCCCTTCCCCTCCAAGGAGGCCTGAGGTTTTGCCCCCTGCAGAGCATAGAGTGTTTGGTCTTTTCCTGAGAGATCTGGGCATAGTGTGGACCACCAACCATCAGGATGGAATCTGTGAATAATGGGGAAGAAAGAGGGTGTGGGAAGAAAGGGAGGAGAAGCAGCTCCTGGTTATGACTCTGCCCAGCCAGTGGTGGAGGTGACCCTCGGTTTGGGTTATGTCTGGCGGGATGGGGTGCAGAACCCCTGGCTCTGATAGCACCCACAGCAGGAGAGTGGTTGCTCCATGCTGGACCTGCCAGCAGAGGCTTGCCAGGCATGGACTGAGACCCGAGAGCAAGGGCTTGGTCCCCTGACTCCAACAGAACACTGCAGCACAGGCTTCCTGAGTGTGGACCAAGATCTGAGGACAAGAACATGGTCCCCTGTCTCTAGCTGGGCCTGGTGAGCAGAGGCTTACTGGGTGAGGCCTGTGACCTGCAGGTGGGGCGTGGTGCCCTGACTACAACAGAGCCTGCAAACAGAGGGTTTCCAGGCTTGGACTGAGACTGGCAGGTGGGGGCGTGGTCCCCTGACTCCAACTGGTCTGACAAGCAGAGGCTAGCTGGGTGTGGACTGAGACCAGTAGGCGGGGGCATGGCCCCTGGTTCAATTTGTGCTGTTGAAGACCCTTGAATCCCTCTCTGTTGAGCAGGGTTTGCGCTGCCTGAGACAATTTAATTAGAACTCGTGTCTGGGACTATCTACCAGGGGACATTCTGAGGTTGACCTTTGAAGTTCCGTAGTGGAAAAAAACTGAATGGTGGGGGCTGGGCACCACAGCTGTTTGTATCTCTTCACAGTCAAGATTAAAACTAATACCATGGCTTCTTAGGATAGCATAGAGGTTGGCTGGCATCAAAACAGAGCTAGCTTGCACTATCTCACCAAGTAGGTCCTCAGATTCTCTGGCCAAAACTTTGAAAGGGGCCTTTGTAAGGTTATAGGACATAAGCCACAATTACAAAGCCCAGAGGTTTGGTAAGGGGCTATCTCCATAACCTGGGAACCCCAATTCAATCTCACTCTACCAGTTCTAATAACCAGAAGGTGGAAAATAAACATGATGCAGACCCAACAGAACTCTGGTAACTCTGGCAACATGAATAACCAGAGTAGATCAACCCCCACAAGAAATGACAAAGGAGATACAACTGAAGATGCCATAAATAGACAAATGGCAGCAATGTCCGAAATCAAATTCAGAATATGGATGGCAAATAAGATAAACAGAATGGAAGAAAGGATAGAAACTAAATTCCAAAGAGTAATTCTAAAGTTGTCTCACGAAATTAGTGAATCCAAAGACAAAGTCACCAAAAGATATGGACATAATGAGAAAAGACACAGCAGAGCTCAAGAAAATGAAAAAGGTAGTTGAGGAGCTCTGAAATACAATAGAATCCCTCAGTAATAGAGTTGACCAGGCAGAAGAAAGGATCTCTGAAACTGAATACAAAGCTTTTGAACTTTCTCAAACACTCAAAGAGGCAGCCAAATGGAGAGCAAAAACTGGTCATTCCCTGAGAGAGTTGTGGGATCACTCAAACATTCATCTTATAGGAATTCGCAAAGGAGAAGAGGATGATCCTAAAGGTACAGGTGCTCTACTCCTTGAGACTTCAGAGGAGAATTTCCCAAGCATTGCAAGAGATACAGAACTTCAGATAGCAGACAGTTTCAAAACCCCAGCAAGACTCCATCCAAATAAAGCACCTCCTAGACACATTGTGATTAACTTTGCCAAAGTTAAGACAAAGGAGAAGATTCTGCAAGCAGCCAGATGTAAGAAAAGCATGACCTACAATGGGAGAAATATCAGAATGACAGCAGATCTCTCAGCTGAATTGTTTCAAGCCAAAAGAGGATAGTCATCGACCTTCAATCTCCTAAAACAAAACAACTTTCAGCCCAGGATCCTGTATCCAGCTAAACTAAGTCTCATTTGTGATGGAGAAATCAAATAATTTAATGACATGCACATGTTGAAGAAATTTGCCACAACTAAACCAGCTCTCCAGGATATTCTCAGACCTATCCTCCACAATGACCAGCAATGCTCTACCTCCAAAGTAAACTCAGCCAGGAATTTTTGAAAAAAAAACCCAACTTCTACAGGATAAATATAATACATCACATCAATAAAATAAAAAAACAAAGACCATATAATTCTCTCAAATGAAGTAGAAAAACTCTGGCTTGGTGCCTGTGGCTCAATGGGTTAAGGCGCCAGCCATGTACACCTGAGCTGGCGGGTTCGAATCCAGCCCGGGCCCGCCAAACAACAATGACGGCTACAACCAAAAATGGCCGGGCGTTGTGGCGGCCGCCTATAGTCCCAGCTACTTGGGAGGCGGAGACAGGAG
>CAUYON010080565.1:0-15535 GCA_963573935.1 Arctocebus calabarensis | reverse complement strand
GGGGAACAAACAGCTAGTAATTCATGCCACAACTATGTATCACATTCCATCCAAATCAGTTTAACTTACTCCTAAGTTATCTTGGAGTCAAGACCCAAATCACGAACACCGAGAAGTCAGGCAGATGCTGTGACTGCTTCTGTTCAACCAATTGGTAAGCTTTTCAGAGGGCTCCTCATTTTTCTCTCTAGGCTTTTACAGTAGCTGAAAGCGGAATAAGTTATATATTCTCCCCTATATTTTTCTTAATAGCAGGATGTGCTAACTCAACTTCAAAGGAGAAGAGGCCTGTTAAACCTCCTGTATCCCTGGCAGCATAATAACAACCCAGTAGCTGTAAGCCCCTCAACACAGTGGAACTGAAATTCAGAGACCCTCAAATAGCCAGGTGTGTAGGGTCCAGGAACCTTGGACCTTCTGAGTGCCTTTTGGCTAACAGCTGTTCTGTGATCGGTTATCTGGTCCATTTGTTAGTTCATTCATTCATTCATTTGTTCAATAAAATACGTATTGAGGAACAAATACACAGCCACACTGGCTTCTGCACCGTATGTTTCAGAGAAACTTTTGCCCTTACCCAGGCTTGGTTATGATCCTAGAGAGACCCCAGAGAGACAGACCAGAAATGAGAGATGGCACAAGGTCAGTCTTGGCCCCAGCCCATCTCTGCTTACTACATTTTATGGAATGAACTTTGTCCCCCCCAAAATGATACATCAAAATATCAAAACCCAGTGCCTCAGATTTTGAGTGTATTTGGAAATAGGGTCTTTAAAGAGGTAACTGAATTAAAACGAGGTCCTTAGTGTGAGCCCCTGATCCAATATGACTTGTGTCCTTATGGAAAGAGGAAATTCACGGAGGGAGAACAGTGTGAGGTGATGACGTGGGGAGAAGACAACCACCCACCAGCGAGGAAAGCCTGAGGTGGCCAGATTCCAGGAGACAGGCTTAGACCTGCTCCCCAGAACCTCCAGAGCAGTGATCTTTCAACCACACTGGTGCTGCAAGAGGATCTTAGGTATGCTGCAAAAATTGTTAAAGATCATTAATTCAATTACTCTTTATAAACAAGAAGTTCCAAACACAATAAGTATATTCTTTTATTTACTTTTTTTTTGAATCCACATCATTAAAGTGTGCCACAGAAGTTTAGATAGGTTCAAGTGCACTGTGAGATAAAAAAAGGTTGAAAAACACTGCTCCAGAGGGAACCTGGCCCTGCCCACGTCAAGTTTGGACGTCTGGACTCCTTCAGAACTGGGAGGTAATACATTTCTCTTGAAACACCCAGTTCATGGTACTTTGTTCCAGCAGCCCTATCAAACTACTACACCACTCAAAGCAGGGAACTTTTCTTTCAAGCAACCATGGTCCAGAGAACCAGCTGGTGAATCCAAGCCTGGCTGATTCTGCCAGTTTTGACAATCTGGACCCACTTTTCATCAGATAAGAGCACACATGCAAATGCCTCACTTTTAGCAAACTTGATATAGGAATGCTTGCATTTATACTCCCTGCCCCTACTTTCTTTGAATCTGGGCTAACCTGTCACTGCCGTGACCAGTAGCATACAGCGGAAATGAACCTATGACCGTTCTGGGACCAAGGTCTTTAAGAGGACATGCAGTTTCAGCTTCCTCCCCCGTGGAGTAGTCAGAAGCCTGACTCCCCAAGGCTGCCACGCTGCGAGAAAGCCCAGCCTACCTGTGTGGAGAGCCAGTCCCTCCCCAGCTGTCCTAGTCCCATCTCAGGGAAGACCTCCTGGTGTACAGACATGTCATAACCGCCATACTCTGAGCTTCTCGCAGAACTGTGATAGATAAAAATAGCAAATTTCTCTTTGCATCGCTTAAGTTTTGGTATAGTTTGTTATGCAGCAATAGTTAACCCAAATAGAGACAGACCCAAGGTATCAACCAGGAGCATAAGATTATGCTTTATATCTTGACAGTGAGACTGACAAGTAATTTTAGGAAGGATGCTAAAGAAAGTCTAAGGTGGAGGTGGCGCATACACCTGCTGGGGCCACCAGGCTGGCTCTGTCAGCTGAATGACAGGCTGAACTACCCTTCTGCAACCTCTGACGGCCCACAGGACAGAGAGCAAATTGAACTAGAAAGAAAGAGAAATCTCTTTCTCTCTCTTTTTTATTGTTTGGGATTCATTGAGGGTATAAAGAATTAGGATACATTGATTGCCTTTGTTAGATAAAGTCCCTCTTATAATTGTGTACCGCCCCCAAGAGCTGTGCCACACACCGAGGAGAATCTCCTTCTATTACACAATACTACTATGAACAGCTCCATGCTGGCTACCATGCTACATGATTCACTTCATTCTTGCTTAACTTTACAATTCTTTAAAAGTAGATGTTTCGCAAATAATGGAAACTAAAGCTCAGAGAGATTTAGTAATGTGCCCAAGGACTAGAGCCTGTATGTAGTGCGGGGATTCAAACCTAGGCTCTCAAGCTGAGCTTTTTGAAGGAACCCAAGAGGATCAAAGTTGGGTGACCTGACACAGGAAACAGAGGAGAGGGAACAGGACGAAGGCCTTTAAAACAAAGTGGAGTCCAGTTATTCAGCGGTACCCCCCTGAAATGGCTGCCACATGTTCCATTTGGCAAACAGGAGGTTCTGGCCACCAACCCAGAGATCCACAGTTTCCCAGAGTTCCATGGGCGCAGCCCCTGTGTAAATGCCCTGGAAAGAGTTTTCTGCAGGACCGTAGGACTGACGCTGTACAAGCCCCAACATTTGCTGATTTTGTCAGCAGATATATTTAGTGGTGGAACAGTCTTTCTTCTAGTTTCGTAACACTTAAAAAAAAAATCCTGCCTGTCCTATTTTTTTCTTTTTTTTCTTTTCCTTTTTTTTTTCGTGAACTCACAAGTGATGTTGCCATTCTTCCCATAGCAACACACTAGGATACTGGCTCTGCTTTGCTGAGAGAAATCTAAGAAGGACCCCGGAGGAGGGAGAAGAAAATGTCGGGTGGGGGTGGGAAAAATGTTTCTAAAACTTCAGCACCCACAATGAAGGCAGAGGAGGCCTGAGCCATTTTAGAGCAAAGAGCTACAGGTGTCCTCCCAGCTCCCTGCCCCTATCCTACCCTCAGGGGATACCTTCTGCATCAATGGGGACAGATATACCCCGAGTATAGCTCCTCAATAACCTGTCCTGTTCCTTCTGAAGTGCTCCTTGTGTTCAATTCTCTGTTCCTGTTGATGACATAAGGAGGCAGCTTCAACGAGGTGACATCTGTCTTCAACACTTTGCATCAATATCAGCTCATTTCTCTCTCTCTCTTTTTTTTTTTTTACCTTTATTGATGCATAAGTGACAAATAGAAGTTGCAGGTGCACAGTGTGTAGTTTTGGTATGAGTCTACATTGTAAAATCATCACCACAATCAAGACAATCAAGAAATCCTTCACCCCACACAGTTACCATTTTTCTTTTTTATTTTTGTGGTGAGAGCATGTGTCACCTGGAGATCCAGATCTTGGGGAAGGGGCGATGGTGATGGTGGGGCTGGGGAAGAAGAAAAACCAGGTTGTCCCAGGTCAACCAGGACATAAATCATGTCCTTCCCTCTTCACGATGGCTCTATGGGGTGAAGATTCTTATTTCCATTTCCTCGAGGAAACTTTGAACCTGAACCCAAGAATGCAGACAGTCTACGTACAAAGTCTGAAAGTCAAGCTCATGGATTCATCCTAGCAAAAGTGCTGGATACCTCATTGCCAAGGTCACGTTCAAAGTACTCCCCTCGGGAGCCACGCACTGAAGCCAGCACCTAGTCCATCCTTCAAAGCACTTCTTCTAGAATGGTTTGCAAAGTTAATTGTCAGACTGTGTATGATGACAGTTCTGATGGCCATTCCAGACAAAGAGTTCCAGAGTGCTCTGAAGGGTAGACTAGATACTGGCATTGGTCCATAGCTCCTCAAGGAACTGATATTCAGCAATGAGGTATGTAGCATGAACTTAACTGTCCACTTCATATAAGCAAGGGCCCCCAAAGCTCAAAGGGTGGATGCAAATGTCAGTGTCATATATTGTGGTTTGGTATCCAGCCAGCTCGCTTGCATGGAGATCAGTCACCTCTCCTGAAGCCAGAAAAGCCTACACTTCCTACCACGGGTGACCAGTGTGTTAATCCTATCCATCTAGCCCTTATTCTTCCCAACGTGACTCCACCTCTCATTTCTGTTTTCTGAGAGGCTGCTATGGTGAACTGGAGCATGTGGCGTGGAGGGTGGTGGGCAGGCATTTAAAAATAAAACTTCTGATAAACGACACAGGAATATACTCATATGAAGTAAGTAAAAAATGAAGCTACAACACCCTGTATAATTCCATTATGTGACACCTGGAAAAGGTAAGATCATAGAGATAAAAACCAGTGGTTTCCAGGGAACTGAGGGTGGAAGTTGATGATAAGAAGGACAAGGGAATTTTGGGGGTGCTCGCACAGTTCTGTATCTTGATGTTGGCGATGGTTATTCAACTACACACGTTTGTGAAACCCTATAGAGTTGCACATTGAAAGGGTGCATTTTATTGTATGTTAATTATATCTTAATAAAAAAGGCAAAAAAATGCAGCTACATGTCAGTAGACACAATAGAATCTCAATTTTTGTAAAAACCCACAAACATTTGGAAAAACATGCAGGTACTATTAACTATTGTTGGCTATCCATGGCTGTGGGGATTACTCATGATTTTTATTTCTTGCTGGATATATTTTCAACAATTTCTATAATAACCTGGATTATTACTCCCAGAATCAGAAAAGTAGTTTTATTTTGTTTTAGGAGAGAAAACATGATGGTAAGGTTTTGGAATTAAACTCCGTTTCCCTGGTCAGACAGGGTCTCTGTGTGACCCTGAGTGGACTATAAACTTTGGAGCCCAATCTCTTCATCAGTAAAATGGGACAATAGCCCTCACTTCTGAGGGCTGTCTTTAGGATTAAACAAGACAATGAATGCAGAACTACATTACAAACTTGACGCAGCTTGACTAGTACTCATTGGCTATCCTCTCACCTTTGAGAATTTCTTTCACTTTCTAATCCAGGGGTTTCTGAGCCCAGTGCCATTGCACATTCATGCCAGGAACAGCTTAAATCTAGCATATGATTTACTCAAAAACAAAAGGAGTCAAAGGGAACAAACCCATGTGGAATGAGTAACTGTCATGCTATTGCCCATGTGCTGTAGCAGAAAAAATAGACTTAAGAACCACTGCCTTCCTCAGGCCTTGCAATTAAGCAAAACTTTGAAACCACCGACCATACCCTGCTCACCGACTATGAAACCCAGTCTATTCTAGCTAATGGAGCATTTGAAGAAACTGAAGATGTGCACCTCAAGAAGCTAGCCATTTAAGGAGGGAGCGATAAGTAGTAGAGACAAAATGATAAGTGAGAGAACTGGATTAGGAAGAGATTGGCATGTGTGGTGGGTAAGGACTCCAGGTGGGGGCAGGGAGGGGTATTTCCTGGCTAGCAGGGACTACAGCTGAGCTGTAAGGCCAGGAAGCAACAGATGTTACAAAATGAAATAGATAGATGTTCCCAGGTGGGAGAACAATTTGGGCCAGGGTTTGACAAACTATGGTCCATCTCTTGTTTTTGTAAATAAAGTTTTATTGAGACACAGACAGCCATGCTGTGAATGCTTTCATGCTTCTGTGGCAGAGTTGTGCAGTTGCCACATCGACCTGGCCTGTATAGCCTAAAAACACAACCATAGTCTGCTGAGTACCAGGTAAAAATTGGCCTGGGCATAATGGAAGTGGACTGAGAGCAAGATGGAGAAAGATGGGTAAGGTGGGCTGAGGGTAGTGGGTGTGGAGGTAAATGCCTCTGGGACTTGGAAGCCAGGATTGAAAGTCTTGTTTTTAGCATTGATAAATTTGCCAGGGAGGCAGAGGTGCTGATGGGAGGGGGGTGGGTCTTGGACCAGTTCCTGGTCAATCCTGGTGGGGCCTGGTAGTGAAGGCCCTACCAATGGGGGTACAAGGGCTAACACACCCCAGATAAAGCTGGGAGCAGCCGCCTCCATGGGAACAGTGGGGCTGAGGGGCACGTGGAGGTGGAGGCCTCCCCTGCCAGTACCCACCCACACCCCAGGTGGCTTTAGCTCTTTTGACAAATGCTGGGAGTGCTAGGGAGGAGGAGCAAGGTTCTGCGAGAAGAGTGGGGGCTGTTAGGGAATAAAGGATGAGTCAGATGGCAGCTTCACTTCTCCTCTCCCATTCATTCTAAACTCTTGAATGAGCTTTCTCTCAGTGCCAGTCCAACTCTCCCATTCTCGAAATGAGTTCCTGTCTCTCCATGAAAACAACTCTCAAAATCAATTATTTCTAAAGGGCCACATCCCAGCAATAGGCTAGGTTCCTCACACAGAGAGCCTGTCCTCAGGGCCTCTTGCAGCGGGGTGCCTGATAAAAATGTTGGTTGGATGACAGAAATGACAAAGGTGGTTAGGACATGGCCTCTGACTTGGGAATTGTGGGACTCTTATGTCTTAGTTTCCTCATGTCTCCAATAGGGATGAGGATGGTACTTACTTTATACGATTATGAGGATTTAATGAGTTTAACACGGAGCACTTAGGATGGTACCCTGGTCAAGGAAAGGGCCGAGAAAATGTTAACTGTTAGGTTTTTTTTTTTTTTTTTACAAAAAAATAATTACAATCTGGATAAGCCTAGAGAAGAGTAGCAGAGTCTTGAGGGCTATGAAAGGTAAGGGAAAGGTGGGATCATTTCTTTTCTTTTCTTTCTTTTTTTTTTTTTGCAGTTTTTGGCCAGAGCTGGGTTTGAACCTGCCACCTTCAGTATATTGGACTGGCGCCCTACTCCTTTGAGCCACAGGTGCCACCCCAAGGTGGGATCGTTTCTAAGGAGAGGTCCCAGAAAGAAGTCTTCAGAGTAGAGATAAGGTCTGTAGTATGGTAAACTTTTACTGTGATTGATTGCTGATGTCTGCTCAGGGCAAGAAAAGTGCAGTGGTGGTATGTGTGCTTATTTGGCCTATGTTATGTTTGCTTTAGAATTTAGACATGTCAAAGCACATTTGGAATTCTGGAGAAACATGCTTGACAGTACTTTAAAAAAAAATTCTTAGGCCCAAGGAGTTATCTAGGAAGTAATTCATCCTTAGGGAAGGAACAAAGGCACATACCCTGACTTTAGGAGACAGCATTAGGTCATCAGACAGAAATGCAGTTCTGACTGCAGTCTGGTGCTTGATCTCCATCAGATCACTCTTTGGCCCAGGTCCCAGTGATCCATGTCTGATTTCAAGAGGAGGGGACAAATATAAAAGAGTTGTCTCAACCAAAATTTTTGTGTGAGGCAGCACTGTAGGGTCCCATGGTAGGATACAATGGGGGTGGGAGGAGGTGAGCAGACAGGGAGAGGGTTTCTTCTCATGCAGCAGCATCCACTGTGGGCTTAGGTGTGGGAAGGATAGGGGACATTGTGATGGTTCAGGGGATAGGGGACATTGGGATGGTTCAGGGGCCCTGGCACAGAGTGTGCTGTAGATGCTGTGTGGTGTCACAGGGGTAGGAGCAATAGGTGGATTTTTGGTGGCTCTTCAGAGTGAATAATACCCACAGTGAGGACTCCCAGGAGTAGGTGGGGGGCTAGAAAGACCAGGGCTTGGAGGCCCCACCGAAGTGGGAAGAGACAAAACATTCTGCATAGTGACCTGAATCTGAGTCCGAGGTTGGGAGCCCTGGGAAATGAGGGTCATAATGTTAATACCTGGGGCTCACGGAGGAGGACCTTACTGGCTGTGAAGAAGCGTGGATGTCAGGGCAGTGACTCTGTTTTGTTCACCGTCACATTCCTGTTTCCCGGGACAGCACCTGGCACAGAGGCCTACTCCATGGGAAATGGGTAAATGATAGGATGAAAAGATGGAAGGAATGAATGAGGAGTTAGGAGAAGGTGAGTGCTCCCTTTTCTTTCATTGAGAGCAATGGGGAAGGAAACCCTACTTGGGCTTTTAAAGCAAAGGAAACTTGAAAAGCAAGATTACGAACAGACACAGCAAAGAACCCAGGGTGTGTGTGTACATACACACATAAAGCACGGGGGTGAGGGTGTGCAGGAGATGTGTTATGTTTTTAGCCTGGAGCTGCAGCTGCAGAAAAGTACCTCCAGGTGAAAAAAAGAGAGAGAGAGAGTGAGAAAAGGAAAGGAAAAGGGGCCTTGAAGCCCCTCCCCCCATTGAAGGCACAAAGCAAAGGGGTGATCAGAGCGTTCCCAGGATTCAATGTGTCTTCCTCCAGGCGCCAATGGGATGGGCCCCTGCTAACCTGGTCCTCTGTGCTCCCTTCCCAGCCTCCACGGCTCTAAAGGACACTGCTGGAAGACGTGCAGGCCAGGTCGCCCTGCCCAGCGGGGGCACGGCCATGAATGAGCCTCCTCTCCTTGTTCTCGCCTCGTTGCCAGTCTTTGGAGCCTTGCTGAGAAGGAGGAAAACCGGGCCAAAGCTGAGATGAAAGTGCCTATAATCTCATAAAAGCGGCAGGCGGATGCTCTGAAAGGCAAGAGGAGCCAACACCTGCCATTTGCACTTCAAGGCAGCCAGCAACCCACCCAGGCAAGAGGCCTGTCTGCCCTTCCCCCAGGTGTCTGGACTTGGGTGAACAATGGCCTCATGGCCTAGGGACAGGAGTCTGCTGGCTGTAGGTCCCATGGGCTGCAGCAGGACCACGAGGAGAGGACAACAGGCCGCCGAAGCCCTGGGCATGCACACGTGTTTCAGAGGAGCTGAAGACTTAAAACTCCACCAACCCCTGTCCTCGTCTGCACAGGCTTTATCTATCACTTTCTTTGTTCTTCAGACCACTATACAGCGGGGAAAGTACCCAGAACCACAAACAAGCCCTGTGCCATTGCCAGTACAAAATAAAGACTCCACCAGAATCTAGCAAAGAACCAGTCTGCTTCGAGTGGGCACCAATGGAGCTTTTCCTGCCTTGGGTCTCCTGAGAAGCTCTGCAATGCTGCTGGAACCCACGGCCCATACATAGTCCTATTCATCTCCCATAACTGGAAGAGAATGTGTTTTCTTTCTTTCTTGTGTTTTTTTTTTTTTTTGAGACAGAGTCTAACTATGTTGCCCTCGGTAGAGTGCTGTGGCATCACAGCTCACAGCAACCTCAAACTCTTGGGCTTATGTGATTCTCTGGCCTCAGCCTCCTAAGCAGCTGGGACTATAGGCACCTGCCACAATGACTGGCTATTTTTCTGTTGCAGTTGTCATTGTTATTTAGCAGGCTCAGGCCGGGCTTGAACCTGTCAGCCTTGGTATTTGTGGCTGGTGCCCTACTCACTGAGCTACAGGCCCGAGTTGAGAATTTGTTTTCTTATAGTCTGAAGCTGAGAAATCAAAGGCAGAAGATGGCTGATTTTCCAAAGGAAATCTCTAAATGATTGGGGAGGACGTCTAACAAATTTCTTTTGTTTATTTACTAGGAGATGTACGTGGGGGAGATCTCCAAGTGTGACGAGAAAACGCAGTTCTTTTGGGTCATGAGACACCAAGATGGTAGCAGAGTCCTTGGGAAGCAGAGTTAAGGTGGGAAGGAGCCTCCACAAGACCAGGGATGGGGTATTCCCCCTCACTTGGCCAAGTTCGTAGAATCTTGGGCTCTCGGTCATCTGTTGTAACTCTGGAAAGGCATCCACATGAAAAAGGCTTTCAAAGAGATATTGGGAGCCCCAAATGCTAGTCCTGGTGCTGTTGCTAACAGCTGTGTGGCTCCTGCTGGCCTGTCCTGCTCAAGGACTGGACGGGATGACCACTCAGGTGGTTCAGCGCCAGCCCTCCAGAACTCTGAGATGCTAACAGCCGTTCAGAACTCTGAGACGCTATCAGCCATTGAGAAAGGTGAAAGCGTATCATTGCTACTGAGAGTCAGCAGGAAGGGTGGAGGGCTAGAGCCTGTCATGGCTTCCAGACACAAGAATCCAGCCTGGATCGAGCTTTGGGAAGGCAAGGAAGGCAGACGAGGTTCTCTCCTTTGGGAATCACATTAAAATATTTAATGCACCAGGAACAGTCTGAATGGGTGAGACCTGTGACCCCAAAGCAGTTTTCCTGGGATTGAAAACATTACAGATACAGACTCTGAATATCAGAAAAATCCAAGAAAGAGATGAAAGACCTCAGGTAACAAAGCAATACAGAGAAGGCCACTTTTCCAGGAGCTGATGGAGGTGTCTGAATTAACCTGTAAGATTTATCAGCAAGTAGAAAGCCACTATTTAAAGGAAGGATATTGGTTGTGAGTTGTAATTAATTGGGGCTTTGATAAGTGGGGAATCTTAGAAGTGGTAAAATGCCAAGTGATAGGCCTGACAGGGCAGACCTTGGGAGCAGGGACAGGGTGAACATTTTCCTCCGGCAGCGCCGGGTAATGGGAGGCTGAAACTAGGTCACGGCGGAACGGGGGCCTGGAGGCGCGGCAGGGGGACAACCGATGGGGCCCTCGTGCTTTGTCAGTCGCAGGCAAGTGCCATCTGCTCTGGCTGCTGCCCACTTTGCCCCTTCTCTCCCTGCCTCACCGTTTGTGGTTGCGGTGACCTCAGCTTGTGGGACTTGAGTGTCCTTAGCGCTGCTGCCACTTCCGCCCAGGTGGCCTGGCAGAGACTGGCTGCCAGGACCAGGCAGCAGGAGGGCGGCAGCTCCCCAGCATGGCTCGCTGGCTCGCCTGCTTCCTTCCACACCCTTCCCTGGGCACCTCCTCTGTATCCAGGACTGTGCTAGATATGCACTTGGAATCTTTTCTCGTGGCATTTAAGGAGAAGGTAGATAACACAGGCAGAGATGAGACAACAGCTCTCTCTATGGCTAAAGAGAATGGAATGTACTTTCAGCAACTGGAAGACAGAGTGTGTGGGGAGATCAGGAGGGCCTGCCCCAGGAGCCAGCTGCTCTCATTAAGGCCATAGTTCTAGGATGGATTCCCCCACGGACGTGGGAGTTTGGTAGGTTCTGTGCACACACTCTCATCCCTATTAACAATTGATGGTATCATAACCCTTCCTTGTGATAAGAGAGGGCCAGGTAAGGAGGGAACTGGCTCAGGAAGGAGCTATGAGTGATGTGACACATATGCCTGTGGTCAATTCAACCCAAGAGGGTGCCATAGTCAAGTTCCATTGCTGATGCTGCTAAACTTCCAAAACTTCAAAATTAGGCCCTGATTCCCCTGTGTTTCTTAGGGTTGCCCAGCCTTTGTTCTCTGCCTGTTCTGGTCACAAGAAGCAACACAAATGGCAGAGACCCTAACTCCACTGCCTCATTCCAAGCCCTCAGAAGGAGACTTGCACCTGCCAGCTGGTCTACTAGATGAGGACCATGGCATGTGATCATGAATTCTTTCCCTCCAAACGCTCCCAGCTCCGAGGCAGGCAGGCTCCTGAAGGCGCTGTCTTTTGGGATGTGTAAGCCGCTAATGAACATGGTGGTTGGGCTTTGGAGAAGGGAAGATTGGATTCAGATCTAGGTCTCTGATCTGCAAGATCCTGTCCATGAATGTTCACCGCAGCAGCTGTCACAAGAGCCCACAGGTGGGAATGTCCCTCAAAGGATGCTTGGCCAGACACACGCAGTCTACTCATATGATGGCATCTTATTTGGCAAAAACAGAATGCAGTATGGATACATGCCTTGACACGTATGAACCTCGAAAATGCTACGCTCAGTGAAATACGCCAGTCACAAAAGACCACGTATTATATGATTCTATTCATATGAAATTTCCAGAACAGGCAAGTCTATAGAGACAGAAAGCAGATTAGTGGTTGCCTAGAGCCGGCTGGAGGCAGGGCGGTTGGAGGGAATTGCGTAGCGACTGCAAATGGGTATGGGCTTTTTTGGGGGGGATAATGAAAATGGTCTAAAATTGGAGCTATGGTTGCACAACTCTGCGAATATATTAAAAGCCACTGAACAGTACACCTTCAAGGGGTGAATTATGTGGTGCATAAATCATCTCTCGATAAAGCTTTAGTTTTCAATCTGGGTTTCCACCTCCTCTTGGTTCCTGCTACACGGTGAGGGTCGCAGGGCAAGGACACCTTTTGCTTTGCTCATAAGTGTAATCTGAAGACCTGGCAAATAGTAGGTACTGATGCATTTGTTAACAAATGACTATGTGGCTTTTTAGGCCTCTGTTTTTGCATCTGTAAAATGGAGATAATAATGCCTTCTGCAAAAGGCTGCTGATTAGAGCACAAGGCAGGTAAGGTACTCGGCAGAGTTTTGGCATCATACAGGAGCTGCTGACTAGGCTCCTGCCTAGTGTTATTGGGAATTGTGTTCTTAGCCACTCCCCACCCCCCATTACACATGCATCTTGGAGGCAATGGCCAAGCTGTCACACAGAGCAGCCTGCGTGATGCCATGGTAGTGCCCAGAGCCCAGACCAGCAGATAGCCAGTGGACATGACAGATACTCCCTATTTCTGTCCAGAGACGCTTTGACAGGATCTCCCAGGCCAGGCCTGTCACTTCCTGTCGGGGTCACCTCCAGCTGTGAATCCATGCTGTGTGCCCGTGGCAAACACTCAGAGAGTACAATGTTTTCAGAACACGCAGCTGCATGAGGGTCCAGGTTATGATCACAGGAAACCCTGCCACCATCCTTCTAAACCCACCTGGTAAAATGTGGGAAGAGCCTTCAGGTCACCAGAAACTCAGAACTCCCGTTCTTTCCTGGGTCGCAGAACCTCAGCTGGGTCCCCGCGGGCAGTTCCTTGAGTACATGTGCCCTTTTCAGGCCTCGGAGCCTTCAGTGGGGCTGCTGCCCTGGAAGGCGGCTCAGACCTGCCCCCCAGGCCACAGAAAGGCCCACCTGTAACTCTCCGATCTTTTAAGAATCAGCTGAAACGCACCGTCTGCAGGGAAGCCCACCCTGGTCCATTCCAGGTGAGGTTAAGTCTCACCACAGGGGCTCAGAGCTGCCTCCCCCTCAGTCTGCAATGGTACGTTCGTGACTATTTGTCTAAGTTCTGCCTCCTTCAGCATCTTGTGAGTTCTATGAGGAAAGAAGCTGGGTGCTTCCTGTGTGCTGCTGTGTCCCCAGGGCTTGGCATACCGCCCGGTGGGCAGTGGACCTCAATCCCTGTCTGTCCAGGGAAACAGCACCTGGGATTCTCCTTTGCCTCTCCCCGTCTGCACTGCTTCCTGCTCTGGCCGGGTGGGAGACACTCCCTCCCCGGTCCTCACACCCCATTAAACCAGAGGGGGGTTGTTGGACAGAACCCTTGGGTCTCCTCCCGAGCAGCTCCCTCATGGCAAGTGAAGGGGAGGGGGAGAGGAGAGGAAGGGGTGACAAGGAGAGGGGGAGGCTGGCTTACTGGCTTTGCCAGCTCCACCCACCTGTCTAGGCAAAGTTCCCTTCCTCCTCTGGGAACCACCAAGGGAAAAGGAGCAGCTCCCAAGTGGCAGAGATCCTATCAGCAGCCCGATCAGCTGCAGGAGCTGACCCACTGGTTCACAAACATTTCTGACTCCAACCCACAGTGAGAAGTAACTTTTTCCGTGGCAATCCTGTGTCTGTAGACCTATGTGTGAAAGTGAAAGTGGACAAAGCCGTACTTACCCTCACCCTGGAGGGAAATACCTATTTGCTATTTCATTTAAAAAAAGCTTCTTGTCATGACTTATAAACTAGAACACGCACCCACACAGTGTCCTGAACGGCGTCCTGTGCTTGTGGGCTCATGCTCTGTGGTCACCAGCCTGAAGTCCTTCCTAATTTTTTGTTTGCATTTGTGTTTTGCGAGGTCTGATGGGACACAGGGTGGGTGTCGTTTCCTGGGTTCTGGGCCATCCCTTCCATTTCCTGGCTCCTGCCTAGAGAAAGCTGTTGTCTTTTGCCCCCAACAGAGGCCTGGATCTGAAAGGGTCACACTCACGTTTGCTCAGGGGCCCTGTGCCTGAGAGAACGTGACATCACACGTACTAAGAGTACCATCACAAGTTGAGAGACTGCAGAAAAAAGGACAAAGCCTCTTCTGTGCCTCTTGAACAAAGGGCCCTCTGCCTTCTTATGCTGCACTGGGCCCCAGAAATCATGCAACCAGCCCCGCCTACCAAACCTATTTCACAACTCATTAATGCATTGTGACTGGCAGTTTGCAAAACACCACAGTAAGCCAGCAGGATGCTGCAGCTGACAAAAATGCGAACTTCCATCAGACTCAACGTTTCCGGCCGAAACCTATAATAAATGGGCTGTGTCTGGGGGCATGCCACTGAACCCTCAACTTCTGTGTCCCCCAAACCAGGACAATGCCAGAACTTACTGTGAGTTGTGGCTGGACAGAATAAGGTGATGTGATGTGTGGAGGGCAGTGCCCTGACACCAGGAAAGTCCCTGTGATTATCATTAGAACCTGTCAGTCTTTTGCTGCCTCTGATTTTCTTCCACCTTAATGCTCAGAGGAGGGGTTTCCTGAGCTGGGTTTTGAAGAGCAAGCAGAAGTTTACTGTGCAGACCAGGAAAGGAAGGAGCATGTCAGGACAGACAGACAGAAAGGCAGAGGCTCAGAAGGGTTATGTGTCAAAGGGAAGTGACAGCAAACCCATCCTGAGGGCTGCTCTTCCCCTGGGGGGAGGGGGTCACTAAGGGAAGACGGGTCTGTTTGGGGAGGGTTTCAGGCAGGTGAGAAGCAAGGAGAGGCCCTGGCTGCAGGTTGGAAGATGAAGGGAGGGGTGCTGGTGAAAGGAAGGCTTCTAGAAGAGTCCAGGTATGAGATGCAGGCCCAATGACAGCATCAGCGGGGAAGGGAAGCAGAGGATGAGGCTCACTCAGGAGGCTGGAATGGGGTGGAGGCCATGTGGCTTTCTGAGTGGGTGAGAACCAGGAGGAAGAGCAAGTGGGGGTGTGGGTGGGCAGGAGGAAAAGAAGGAGGAGGAGAGGACCCCCCCCAAGGTGAATGATGAGTGTTTAGTTTATTTTTAGAAATCTCCAAGGATATAAAGTCTATAAATTAAAGAGCAAGGAGTATTCACAAAACTGTCCTGATCCCTCTTTTTTTTGAGACAGAGCCTCAAGCTGTCACCCTGGATAGAGTGCTATGGCATCACAGCTCACAGCAGCCTCCAATTCCTGGGCTCAAGCGAGTCTCCTGCCTCCGCCTCCCAAGTAGCTGGGACTACAGGCGCCCACCACAACACCCAGCCGTTTTTTGGTTGCAGCCGTCATTGTTGTTTGGCGGGTCCGGGTTGGATTCGACCCAGCCTGCGACTCAGGTGTATGTGGCTGGCGCCTTAGCCCGTTGAGCCACAGGCGCCGAGCCCTGATTCCTCTTTTAAAACCAAATCGATGGCCGAGCGTTGTGGTGGGCGCCTGTAGTCCCAGCTACTTGGGAGGCAGAGGCAAGAGACTCGCTTGAGCCCAGGAATTGGAGGTTGCTGTGAGCTGTGAAGCCATAGCACTCTATCCAGGGTGACAGCTTGAGGCTCTGTCTCAAAAAAAAAACAAA
>CAUYON010080563.1:0-20350 GCA_963573935.1 Arctocebus calabarensis | reverse complement strand
CTCACCCGAACTGCAAAACAAAAAAATAGCCGGGTGCTGTGGCGGGCGCCTGTAGTCCCAACTACTAGGGAGGCTGAGGCAAGAGAATCGCTTAAGCCCAAGAACTGGAGGTTGCTGTGAGCAGTGTGACGCCACGGCACTCTACCCAGGGCGATAAAGTGAGACTCTGTCTCTACAAAAAAAAAAGCTTACATGGTACACGCAACAAGTGGATTTTTCCAGAGTTTCAGTTAGATCCTCAAGAAAGTAAAGTAGCAGTAGCCAAGCGTCACTACCCCAACTTAATACTGCTAGATTACAGGAGGTTTATGGATATAGTAAGTCTAAAAGTCCATGAAGTAACAGGAAATCTCATCTACTGCAGGTGCGGATGCAAAATGGTACAGCCGCATTGGAAGACAGTCCGGCAGTTTCTTATAAAACTGAACACACTCTTCCCACACTACCCAGCAAACCGCACTCCTTGGTATTTACCCAAATGAGCTAAAAACTTAATGCCCTCAAAAAACCTGTACACGAACGTGTCTAGCAGCTTCATTCATAATTGCCAAAACTTCGGAGCAACCGAGATGTCCTCCAGTGAGTGAATGGAAGAGCAAACTGTGGTCCCCCCAGACAGGGAATGTTATTCAGGAACAAAAGGAGAAGGAAATGAGTTTCCCTGAGAGGAACCTAAGGGCGCACTGCCAGGTGAGAGAAGCCACTCTGGAAACACTGCAGGATCTCATTATGCAACATTCTGGAAAAGGCAGAGCTATGGGAACAGTCAAAGATCAGGGTGCCGGTGCTCAGGGGAGGGAGGGAGGATGGCCAGTGGAGTGGTGAGGCTCCTCTGCACGATAGTCACGCGGGGCATGTGACATTACGCATTGGTCACAAGCCGCAGAGTGTTTGACACCATCAGTGAACCCAAGAGTAAAGTAGGAACTTCAGTTAATAACACTAATATATCAAATACTGGCTCACAGACCGTAACAGGTGTGCCAGCTAACGCAGGATACTAAGGCAACATCTTCCATCAGGAGAAACTAGGGGTAGGAGACACGGACAAATTACATGGAAATTCTGTACTGTCTACTCAATTTTTTGTAAACCTAAACCTGCTCTTTAAAAAGCAGTTTATTTTTTAAAATGTCCCAGGGAAGCAGAGAGGACGCGAGTCCCCTGAGCAGCAGCACACACCGGAGGGGCGACCCACCCTTTCCACTCCTGCATCTTTGGCCTACCCTCATAAGACATGGGGTCCTGCCTCGAGAAATCCTTCATACTCGTCTATTTCAAAACATCAAAAAAAGGCTAAGTGTGCAACAATGTGAGAAGAACTAATACATTTTTCCTCACAACAGACATGAAAAATCTGTTCCAACAGGCAGAAAATGAAACCACAGCTAAGCACAATGCACCACCATAGTTGCTTTTCATTAAAAATTGAAGAAAAGAACCAGACACTGTCGCACAATTTGTTAAACATCACAGGAAAAGTCACTAGCACAGAGAAGTACACATTTTCAGTGTCTTACAAGGTCAAAAATTATATCTTCACTTCAAGTCATTCTGGAGTGTGATGAGAGGGTACCTTTCTATGGAGTTCAAACACATTACCAAAGTGCCATCCCCTGAAAACTTCTTTTGTGACATCACCATGCTCAATAGTGGCAAATCATTATTCCTTAAAGCTGATTTAATTTGATAAACTAGTCAAGAATAGAATGAGGCATTAAGTTCAGGAACATCAGTTTACAATCACAAATGAGCTTGCTTGCTCAAAATTAATCTATGGGGTCAGAAGTCAGCACAGGGTACCTGGGAGGCAGAAATGAGGCAATGCTCTAATTGTCAATCTTGGCACTGCCACACAGGTGTACTCGCCTTGCAAAACCTCATTTCACTGTACACCACTGATTTCTATTGGTATAGTACACTGCAGTTCTAAAAAGAATAATACAAAATAATTAGTTGTCTGTTAAAAGTAACAAATGTAACCTCATTACATGTTTCTTAACCTTATTTCCTTGAGAGCCTTATAAATTTCTACAAAGGCAATTAAAAACTAGATTTCCAGCAGGGTGCAGTGGCACACTCAGGAGGCTGAGGGGTAAGAATACTTGAGGCTAGGAGTTCACGGCTGTAGTGAACTATACTCACACCCAAGAATAGCCACTGCACTCCATCCTGGGCAACACAGTGAGATCCCACCTCTAAAAAAAATTTAACAATAAATACATTTCCAACACTGCCTAACAAATAATATAGTGCTGAGAGTGTGGTCTCCTACGGAAACTTCTTAAAAAGACAATGTTCACTTGGATACGATGTTCTGACATCTCTAAAAAGAAATTATAATCAAATTATATAAGAAATAATTTTAAAACCATGGATAAAGGCCAGGCATAGTGGTGGTTCACGCCTGTAATCCTAATACTCTGGGAGGCTGTGAGTGGAAAGCTTGAGCTCAGGAGTTTGAGACCAGCCCCCAAAGCAAGAGTGAGACCCCATCTCTATTAAAAATAGAAAAACTAGCCAGGCATTGTGGCAGGAGCTTATAGTCCCAGTTACTTGGGAGATTGAGGCAAGAGGATTGTTAGAGCCCCAGAGTTTGAGGTTACTGTGAGCTAGGATGACACCATGGCACTCTACCCAGGGTGACAGAGTGAAACTGCCTCAAAAAAAAAGAAGAAAAAATTGGAAAAACCAACTAACATATTCTTTAGAAACTAAAAAAAACCTCTTCTGACCATGAATCTTTAACTTGTGAAGTCCTGTTATTTAATAATAAGTACCAGTACCTGCTGAGTATCACTCTACTTGATTAACTCACTCCCTGAAACTCACTCACACAAGTCAGGAGAACCAGACTCTGAGACATCGCAGTTACTGGCCCTCCTGGTCCTGACGGTGATTCCTCATCCTAAAATGACCCATTTAGACTTAGCAGCCTCAGCCGGCCAGGAGCAGCATGAAAGAGCAAGACCCCCAAGGGGCATCCTCACATCGCCCAATTCGATGCATCTGAAAGAAAACTATACATTTCAAAATGCTCCTGAATAAAAAGGCTGCTTTGCAGTGTGCTGTGCCCACAGGCCCGTCTGGCACCAAGTTCCCTCTATAGGCAAGTCAGCTTGTTTACAGAAGCGGTGACCTCAAGCATCATTTATATAGTTTGGGGGATTTTTTCTTTTTCAAGACAGTCTTACTGTCTCCCTTGATAGAGAGCTGAGGCATCTTAGCTCACAGCAACCTCAATCTCTTGCCTCAGCCTCCCAAGTAGCTGCCACAACACCTGGCTATTTTTAGACATGGGGGTCTCACTCCTGCTCAGTCTGGTCTCGAACTCCTGAGCTATAGGTGTGAGCCTCTGCGCCCAGCCTACATGGTCATTATTCATTTCTTTTTCTTTATGGTTATTAGAGCTCCACTTTTTTGTTACATTAAATTTTCAAGGGCCGGGCGCCATGGCTCACACCTGTAATCCTAGCTGAGGCCAAGGAGAGTGGACTGCCTGAGCTCATAGGTTCCAGACCAGTCTAAGCAACAGCAAGATCCTGTCTCTCAACATAGCCAGGCCTTGTGGTGGGCACCTGTTGTCCCAACTACTTGCCTCTACTTGGGAGGCTGAGGCAAGAGAATCACTTGAGCCCAACAGTTTGAGGTTGCTGTGAGCGATGATGCCACAGTACCCTATCAAGGGCAACAAAGTGAGACTCAAAAAAAAAATTGTTTTCCACTTACAAAATCTCTGAATATATTATGTATATTCTTACATATATCACTTACATGCTTTCTTATGTATTCTTACATATATCACTTACAAAATGTCTTAATATAGTATGTGTAGTACATTACATTAATTTTAGTGAAACTGTAAAGTTGCTCTTAGAGGAGACTTTCAGAAATAAATTCCCCTCCTTGAAAGACTGTACAAAGGAAAATATTTATCATTCTACTTATAAAAGGACTCTTGAAACTTTTTTCTTATGACCTTTTGAAGCATATGATTTTCAAACACATTAGCAAGTACTGTTACCTCAAAAGAAGCCGAGGACTTGGTTTATTATAAAACCAAGAATAGTCACTGAGGAAATAATTCAACAAGACCGTCACTGAGTCATTAGAAAAAAGACCCACGTCAAACTGGTATCAGTCAAGGAAAAATCAAGTTTACAACAAAGTAGCAACTGGCTTCTCAAAGCCAGCGAACAACATGACTTCCCTGTGGCATTCACAGCAAGCAGATCACAGAAACATCTAGAACCACACACAGAGGCCCCAGGAGATTAACTGAATGCTGCCTTCTCTCAGTGAACCTAAGTCCTGTGTTATTTTTTCCTAAAGTCTTTTGGCCATAGGTTACTCGGTATCTAAAAACCTGCATGGATTAAGGAGAATCTCAGAATCCTATCTATTAGGAACTTCCCATTTCCGCAGAAGAAAATTTTGCTTATTATCTACATTGATTCATCACACTGCTTTTAGGAATCTACACGGTGCTAGTTAAACAAAAAAGAAAAACCACTTCAGGGAAGGGAGTTTCATCTTCTACGCTTGCTGTGAGGTGACTTGATAGCTCTAACACAGTTTAAGTGGGGCAGCATTAAAGGAAAAGGCCTCAGCTTCAACTTTAAATGCATAAACAATCAGAAGCAAACTGTCCATTTCTAAATCCCAAGTACAAAGCACATTATATTTATCTAAGAGTATTGTGTACTTAGAACTCTAAAGGTCTTTCAAGAAAAAAATGAAGTAGCATCTCTCAAGTTGATGCAGAAGAAAAGAAAATTTAAAGGCAATTGTAAATTGTGAAAGTTATCCTCACGACCAGCGGTATCCAACCTGCAGCCTGGTGGCCATGTGCAGATTATTTCAGGACTGTTTTGCTTCTCTGTGGTGTCAGATAACGTGAAAAGTCTGCTCCAACCTTTTCTTTTACTCATCGGCTGTCATTAGTGTTCGTGTGCTTAATGCGTGGCCCACAACAACTCATTCTCCCAACACGCAGCAGAAAACAAAAAAAAATTGGACACTCCTGCCCTAGGCTACTTGCTAACTAAAAAAAATCTTTCTATGCTTTCTTTCTAAAAACATACGCCAATTCCATAGTAGAAACAAAACAAGGGAATAAGAAAACTCTACCATGTCATTTTAAAGAAAAAGACAATCCTTAGTTTTTTTTTATTCTAACAGAAAACAGATTATGGATCCTATCTGTACAGTCTTTCCCCAGTGAGGGAGAAGAACCTGGAGCTCACACAGTTGCTAGCCTTCTTGTTTTGTTTAACGAAACTTCTATTTATAAAACATGCTCCCCACCCCAAAAGAGGGATTTATTCTTTGTGCTGAGGTGCTCACCTCCCTAGAAAAGTGCCCAGAAACCATCGAAAATGCCCCTTGGTTAACACAGATATCAAATTTCTATGAGCTCATTAAAGACCAGAGGCATGCCAGCACACACAGTATAGTTTCCCTGAGATACACCAATTCCAAATGCAAGGACAAGAGCTGGCTTCAAAATTCACTGCAGAAAGCAGATGAGCTCAGATTTTGTTAAGATTTTGAGGTTTGTTTTTTTTTCTATTTTGGTTCAATATTGAATACATGTAGGGCTCTAAGTAGGTAACATGACCTAAATTTATATTCAAAATTGAAAAGAAAAAGGAAGAGGAGGACCAATTATGTTCCAATTCACATACACACTGTCTCCCACACTTGGGGCCTGAATGGAACTCAAGATCCTTGCCTCCGGGCTCAGCAACACTGGGGTTGATGTTCTGTACACATAATATTTCATAGGTAAGCTTTCAGCCTTTTCTTTCCTTCTAGAGATTGGAAACTTGCACTGTACCTGAATCTCCTCAAAAATAGTCGCCTGCTCCTGATTCGTTAATGTTGTCAGGTGCTTTTGCAGTTCTAATTTGGTTTTAGAAGAATTCATTCCTATTAAGAGAAAAAAAGGGACATGAACAAAAATCTGTATGTTAAGTCATGAGGTACAGCATTCACCTGCTCCATATACATTCTCACCTACTCAGAAATTCTAATCAACAATGCCATGACACTACCATCGTCAACAATTCTTAACTGAGCTCTCATGTATAAGATACTGTATACATACTAAGCCTTAATCTGCAATTCATTTAATTATTGCATCAATCTGATAATGAAGCTGTTATTAGTATTATCCCCATTTTATAGTTCAGGAAACTGATGCCCTCAGAGTTTCTGAAATTTCCAATGACCCCCAAGTCCAACTCTCTACTTTAGTTTTGGGGGATTTCAAATTACTTTCTCCAAGTTAAAACACCTCATACAATCAGAATGTTCTCCTTAGAAAATGATAAATTCTTGCATTATGTGTAAACATGATGACATTTTTTAAGAAAAAACTACCTGGTTTGAAAATTGACACACGTTTTTCTCCTGAATGTTATAGTTTCCCTTCACATAAAATGCACTCATGTGGCTAACATTTATTTTTACCACATTTTTATTATTAAGCCTCAGACTATTTAGTTAACATTACAAAGAGTTCTGAAGAAAAGTTACAAAAGGCAGAGTCATTATGTAACTTTAGTGCCTGTTACAATCTGATATTTTAAGAAGTTCTTTTCCCACCCAAACATAGCTCAGAGCCGGTTTTGCCTTTTCTTGAGATCCAGAGGTCAATGTCACACATACTGAGAAGATTTATAACGAAAGGATTTACTGACCCAACTGTGATAAAAAAGAACTGCACCGGTTACTCTTCTCCCAAGGGTTGCTCTCCCCTCACCCACCCACCACACCCTTCTCCTTATCCACAGAGGGTGAGCCCAGGGGCAGAGCTCCACCAAGGTCCTGCCTGAAGAACAGTGCTGGACACGGCCCATAACACTAAGGATGGTCAGAGGGAAGCCTGGGGGCCTGCGACTTTGTGGGACTTCGAAGCCATGCCTTTATTTTATACATGAGTTTGCTGAGGTCCACAGAAGTCAGATGCCTTGTCAAAGGTCAGGAAGCAACCAGCTGCCAAGCCTGCCCCAACATACAACCCTTCCCACTGCCATGGACATCCCCTTAGCAGGCTGTGGCAGAGGCTGGTGCCCCTACTCAAACTCTCAAACTGTTGCAGCTAACTCCACTTGCAGAAAGATGTTCTTCCTCTCCCCTTCCTTTTTTTTTGTTTTAAACTCATGAAAACTCTTAAGAAGCCACCCTAACAATTATAGCCAATATTTCTTAAGTGATTGCTATGCCACTTTGCTCAATATTTTATACTTAATCTTCAAAATAATCCTTGAAATGGTTTTCGTTTTTTTTTTTTAGTAAGCCCAATGTAGAAGACACTTGCATTATATATAAATATGATGACCTTTTTTAAGAAAAAACTACCTGGCATGTCAATGTCAAAGTCAAGTGTTTTGTCCAAGGACATCAGTTATTTAAAAGAAACAGGATCTTGGCTCGGCGCCTGTGGCTCAACGGGCTAAGGCACCAGCCACGTACACCTGAGCTGGCGGGTTCGAATCCAGCCGGGCCCGCCAAACAACAATGATGGCTGCAACCAAAAAATGGCCGGGCGTTGTGGCGGGCGCCTGTAGTCCCAGCCACTTGGGAGGCGGAGGCAGGAGACTCGCTTGAGCCCAGGAATTGGAGGTTGCTGTGAGCTGTGATGCCACAGCACTCTATCCAGGGTGACAGCTTGAGGCTCTATCTCAAAAAAAAAAAAAAGAAAAAGAAAAGAAAAGAAAAGAAAAGAAAAGAAAAGAAAAGAAAAGAAAAGAAACAGAACTGAACCGAGTCCGTTTGCCTCTAACAACCAAACTCTCAAGCACTCTCCACCTCCCAGGACAGAGAAGCGGCCCAACCCCAGGGCTAAGATAGGAAAGTGATTTCAAAAGTGGGCTAATGCAAAAAGGATGGCTGGGCAGTCTAAGTGCAGGTCAGTGCTCTTCTGGTTGACGCAGAAAAAGGCTTTCCTGAGTGAACCACTTAAATGTTGAAACAAAATAAGGCTTACATTTATGAATAAAATAAGCACTCAAAATCCCTCCTACACATGGAGAATGTTTCTGACACAGAGTAAGCATCATATTTTGGAAACCTATATTGTTTCATGCAACCTTTGTACGTGGGACTACCCCCCAGGTCCTCAGAAGAGCAGACTGACTGTACACTCTGGACAACCTCAGGTAGGCAGGGTCCTCTGGCCAGTGTCTTCCGGCCTTCAGGATGCCCAGGTTCATCCCCAACTCCAAACAGCTGGTCTCACTCAGGACCCAGCACCCTCCACATGCATTTTCACCACCTTCAGCCGCTAGTGGGTGGTCTCTACAGCAAAGTCATGCAGACGTCTCTCCTCAGAGCCCCCTAGAGATGCCAGAAGGGCTTATGGAGGGAATGGAGGCGCAGAGCAGAAAATGTAATCATTAGTCAAGGGAAATCCCCCACATCGACCCCACCCGGCTGCCATGGTCAGTGAGGCTGCTCACACGGCTGTGCTGAGAAGCTCTTATTAGAGGGAGCTCTGGTGAATGACTTTGTTCTCATGGAAGAAAATTTGTTCTGGGAGCAAAAGGAAATCTCAGTTCCATTTTTTTTTAATAAAATTTATTCTGATAATTCCCAAAATGCTCCTTCAAATTTTAAAGTAAAATAGGCCAGGCATAGTGGCTAACTAACGCCTATAATCCTAACACCTCTCCTACTCTTGAGAGGCCAAGGTAGGTAGAATACTTGAGCTCAGGAGTTCGAGACCAGCCTAATCAAGAGTAAGACCCCAACTCTACTAAAAATAGATAAAAACCAGTCAGTATATTGTGGTCGGCACTGTAGTCTCAGCTACTCAGGAGGCTAAAGCAAGGGGATCACTTGAGCCCAGAAGTTTGAGATTGTGGTGAGCTATGACACCATGGCACTCTACCCAGGGCGACAGAGAGAGACTCTGTCTCAACCACTTCAATCAATCAATAAAGTAAGCAAAATACTATTTGAATACCACTGGGTTGTACACAGTTCAAATACAGAATCAGTACAGTCTATATTTCTCATACCCTGCAAGTATATTTTAGAGTGGAGAGTCCAGCAAAATCAACACGTACGGTATTATTTGCTCTATTTTATAGATTCTGGGACATGACTACATCAATGGATTAAGAAAATACAGTCTTTAAGCCTTTCTTTTTGTAGCCACATCACACTGGTCCTCCCACAGTTTACAGAGTTTTTGGTTAAACCTTAACTTATAGAACTATTCTTACAGGAACGTACAATGAGTTTTAATAAGCCACTTACTAGGAGGGCAATAACAAAAAGCAACAGACTCTAAAACTGTTCATAAAATAATCATCTCCTCTCCTACAGATGCCTTGAATAATGTGTGATCTACCTTTAGAAATGCTTCCCAGGCTGAGTGCAGTGGCTCATGTTTGTAATACCAGCACTTTGGAAGGCCAAGGTGGGAGGATCTCTTGAGGCTGGAACACCAGCCTGGCCAAAATACTGAGACCCCATCTCTAAAAAAAATTTAAAAATTAGCTCAGTGTGGTACTACATTCCTGTAGTCTCAGCTACTCAGGAGACAAAGGCAGGAGGACTGCTTGAGCCAGGAGTTCAAAGCTGGAGGGAGCTATGATTACACTTGTACATTCCAGCCTGGGCAACAGAGTAAGATCTTGTATCTTAAAAAATAAATAAATAAATAAGGAATGCTTGTCATCATGTAGGTAACACAGTAAAACATACTCTCACCAGACTTCTAATTTCACTATTTAAGAATGTTTTTACATTAATGGAGTTTTCTGCCTTGGTTGGATTTTATCAGGTAAAAGAGGAATTACAGCAGCAAAATCCCTACCCTGATTAAGCTTTCAGTAGTAACTTTCTGAAAGCTAAGCCAAAACAAAGAGAGATTTATCAACTGGAACTCTGGAGGCATTCCAGTTCCTGTAGATCCTGAACTGCTTTATCGTCAAGGCCAAAGCCATTGCTGGCTTTTTAATAAGCTCTTAAGGGACATTTCCATCATCATTTACCTTATCTTGACAACCACTAAGAAAAGGGCTAGTGAGCCTCTCAGTTGGGAACCCCAGTAAACCAAAACTGTTCTTGTTCCCAGATATATTTTGTATAATGTCAGCAAATAATAACAACTTGGAAAACAGTCAAAAATATTAATCATGTTTCTTCATTTTAAAGAGCACTGTAATGCCACGAATGAACTTTCCCAGACCTTGAGCTATCAATTATTAATTTATCTCATTTAAAAAGGGAAACCAGATGCCCCTTCACATCCATTCGGATGGTTATCATCAAAAAAAATCCAGAAAATAACAAATATTGGTGAAAATGTGAACCAACAGAGACCCTTGTCTACTGCCATACTATTCTATTAAACATAGAATTATGATATAATCAAGCAATTTCTCTTCTGGGTATATACCCAAGAGAACTGAACGCAGGAACATGAACAGATAATTTGCACACTGACTTTCACAGCAGCATTATTCACATTTGCCAAAAGGTGGAAATAACCCAAATGTCCTGTACAGGAATAGGGGATCAACAAATATGGCACACATGTAAAATGGAATAATATTCATATATTGTAGACATATGCTACAAGACATTATGCTGAGTGAACTACATCAGAAACAAGAAGATAAATGGTAGATATTTCACTCGTGCGGAGGAGTCCAAGTCGGCTGCAGTGAGTTTCAGACTAGGGAATGGAAAACGCTCTGGAGATGAATGGTGCTGATCACTGCACAACGATGTGAATGGACCCAAGGCCACTGAATTGCACACTTGAAGAAGGGAATGAAATAGCAAATTTTATGTATATTGTTAACAATTATAAAGAAAGGGAAATCAGGCATAAATGGTAATGTACCTCTTCTCTACATGATCGTAGCATATAGTAAGCATTCTCAATACATGGGAAACGATCAAATCTTTGTTTCTACAATAAAATGGTTTCCTTAAACCACATGACCCTCCAAAACCACAAAAAAAATCTAGAAATCTTCCTATAAATAGAACAAACAATGCAAAACCAAGAACACAGAGGGTGAACCCTCAGATACCCACTTCTTACCTCCGCCCCTCTCAGTCCTGGAGACAGAGTCTCTCTTCCTGCCTGAGGCCAATTCCCCGCCCTTCCTGAGAAGGGCCCCACCTGCAGCTGCATTCTAACCTAGTCCCTCTGGACACACTGAATTTGCTCCAATCGCTCTCCAATTCTAAAAGCACAGTCTAGGCTTTGGTCGCTGGGTCTTCTCCCAGCGTGACTTTCTCCTGGAAAGCTCTGGTAGCAGGTAACAGTAGGGGCTCTGTGGCCTGTTTACTCCCAGACATCTCTAACCCTCAATTTACCCACCCACAAATGTGCAAAATAAAAAGTCCCTTTCCTCCCACTAATGTAGTGAGGATTTAATGGATGACAGAGACCACCTAGCCCCAGGCCTAACACACCTTAAGTATTCACTAAACATTAGCTACAAACCATAACATTTTATTACAGTTTCTCCCTAAACCGAGTTTCTAGAAATGGTGGTCAATACTAAGACTCACCACTTCTTTTACTTCTTTCCCTTCTCACCTGCAACCCGCCTTCTGCTCCCTCGACTCCACCGCAGCTGACCGGTAGAAGTCAGTAGCAGCCTTCCTAACGGAGAGGCCTAATGGAAATCTGACAGTTCTTACCGTACTAGATCTCTTCTTCATGGCCAATCTGGTAAACCCCACCTTGGTAAACGCTACACACCCATTTGGGTTACCTGTTTCCCCAACTCCTCTACCACCTCGACAGTGCCCTGCAGGGGAGATGATAAGGGGCCCACGGGTTCTAACCTTTGTCCCCGGCATACCAGGACATCTAGTGCACGCGGACAGTCCCCCTACCACCCCAGTGACGGACACAGCCTGCCATCTCCATTTCCCCAGACCCTGTGCCGCCCACGTGTTAAAGCTGCTGAGAATCCCCACTCACCCTCTATCCTCTCACAGAGCTTGTGCAGGCCCTGCAAGGGGCAGCCCTCGCACAGCTGGGCTGGCGCTCTGGCCGTCTGCTGCACCGCAGCCACTGTGAAAGCCTGCTTCAAGGTCATCATAATTTCATCGACCTAATCAGAGAGGAGAGAAATAGCAGCCACCAAAAACTCAATTTAAAATTAGCTGACTGAGATTTCAGAAAATCAATAGGAAAGATTTTTTAAGATTTTTTTTCTTTGACAGAGTCTCACTCTGAGCAAATTCCTCAAAATAATATAAAATTTCAAACATACACCAGAAAAGTCTCAGATGTGTATTAGCTAGTTACTAAATAGTCATATCATTAAAGCTAAATAATGTTATATCAATGAGACCATCTAGTTTTGTTAAGGAGTGAAAATTCAATGAGGTTGAAATCCCTTGTAAACAGGTCCCGGGCGGCCTCACCAGAGCTTCGTTGGTGCACTGGAACACGTAGCAGACAAAGTGGAAGCCGCCGCCTCCAGAGGACTCCCGGCAGATGAACCCAAAGTGGTCCACGTGTCGGATGCCCTGTCAAAGGTCAAAGGCAGGGGAAGAAGAGAACCGAGTTTAAGTTGTATCCAGAATAGGCATGTATGAGGTACACAGCACAGTTTTAAAGAGCACTGGAAAATTACCATTTCTCAGGTGTTTTAAAGTAAAAAGAGACCCAGGGTGGGTGTGCTGGTTCAGGCCTATAATCCCAGCGCTTGGGAGGCCGAGGCAGGCGGATCACTTGAGGCCAAGAATTCGAGACCAGCCTAGGGATGATTCACAGTGAAATCCTCGTCTCCACATAACTTTTCTTTTTTTTTTTAATTATCGGAGCGTAGTGCATGTGCCTGATGTCCTCCTAAGTACTTGAGATGCTGAGGCAGGAATGATCACTTGAGCTCAGGAGTTTATGCCACTGCACTCCAGCCTGGAGACAGAGTGAGACCCTGTCTCTATAAATAGGCAGTTAATTAATTTAAAAATAAAAACAGATCTAAAAACATCTCTCAAATATGAAGATTAAAGTGTTTATACTAAAATGTTACATTAATTACCCACAAAAGAATAAGGGAATTAAGATTTGAAAATTCAAATTCAGTGCTCATTTTAAGTATTAAAATGAGAAAAATTAAAAGTGGAAACCTAATAAACACAAGTATGTGTAACAAAAAAAATTTTTAAAAATGCTTGTTAAATAAAAAGAGATTGATACTTATCGGGTTTTAAAATAAATCTATTTCTCATACCCAGAAAAATAAAATAAAATGAGAAAAGTTCAAACTTTTCTTAGGTATTAAAGAATAAATTAGTTTAAAAAAATCAAAGGCAGGCCAGGCATAGTGGCTCATGTCTATAATCCTAGCACTTTGGGAGGCCTAGGCAAGAGATCACTTGAGATCAGGAGTTCGAGACCAGCCTGAGCAAGAGCAAGCAAAGCTCCATCTCTAAAAACAGAAAAATTGGCTAAGTGTGGTACCATACACCTGTAGTCCCAGCTACTCAGGAGGATGACACAGGAGGAACACTCGAGCCCAGAAGTTCGAAGCTTCAGTGAGCTATGACTCACTGCACTCTAGCCATGCCACAAAAAGCAAGACCTTCTCTCAAAACAACAGACAAAAAACTCAAAGGCAGATCAGAGAATAACAAAGAAATGCAACTACACACACAGAAAGGTTTAAAAAAACTTTTTTTAAATGTATTTGTCCTCTTAAGATAATAAACAGGTAAATACTGATGTGAAATGGTATAAAGAATGAGTCAAAAATTATATGCAGAGTGGAGAAGCTTTTTTTTTTTTTTTTTTTTAAAGAGACTCAAGAGTGAGTCTCACTTTGTCTTCCTCGGTAGAGTGCTATAGCATCTTAGCGCACAGCAACCTCAAACTGTTGGGTTTAAGTGATTCTCTTATCTCAGCCTCCCAAATAACTGGCACTACAGGTGCTTACCACAAGGCCCAGCTATTTTTTTAAGGACACGGGATCTCACTCTTGCTCAAGCTGGTCTCGAACTTGTGAGCTCAAGCAATCTACCTGCCTCAGCCTCCCCGAGTGCTAGGATGACAAGTGTGAGCCACCACACTGAGTTGGAGAAGCTTTTAAAAGATATCAGGCCAAGGCTCTACCATAGTTTCCTAAGAGCTCTTTTTAGTAAATATTAGTAAACTTTATCTGAAATCAGCCAACAGAAGCCCTTTAATACACATAAAATGTCTTCCATAAATAGGAATGTATCAATGTCCTCTCCAAGCACCCGCATGCAGAGATATGGGCACTGATACCTTGAACTTGAAGTAATCACATAAACTGTACTCCTTAGGAAATAATAAAACTATCACATGAAAAAAACATCTAACATTAATATCTCAACAGAAATAGTAGCAAATCAGGGGTGGTGCCTAGTTTAGTGGGTGGCACTGGCCATACACACCGAGGCTGGCAGGTTCAAACCTGGCCCAGGCCAGCTAAAACAACGACGACAACTGCAACAACAACAATAACAACAAAAAAAAATAGCCAGGAATTGTGGCGGGCACCTGCAGTCCCAACTATTTGGGAGGCTGAGGCAAGAGAATCGCTTGAGCCCAAGAGTTTCAGGTCGCTGTGCGCTATGACACCACAGGGCTCTCTCTCAAGCCACAGCTTGAGATTCTGTCTCAGAAAAAAAAAAAAATACCAGGGCATCTCAACCAGGGGCCTCCAATAGACAATTAAGCACAAGCTGGAAGCTACAACTTAGGGGAATATGATTTAGAAAAACTTTTTTTTTTTCAATCGTTCTCCATTCACTCTAAGGAGAACATTATTTTCATGGTTTGCTGGAGAGAAAAAAATCCCTTTTGATTATTTAAATAGATGATATAAATCAACAAACACTAAGATTTTCATTACACTATTGCATAAATTATGAAAAGTCAGAATTTAAAAAGAAATAGCCAAATATAACATTAAGTAAGCTCATATGTTTTAGGAAGATTCTGAGTACAGCTCATTGTAGTTGATAGATTCTTCCAACATCTCTCTATGAAACATCTCAAAGATCACCACAAAAAAGTTTTTAAGTAGACACTATATTGAGTAAAACATTCAAAAATCCTCAAAGATAAGCACTATTTATGTAAGAGAGAAGAAATATTGATGATTGGTACCAAAAACAGTCATGAATTTTTATAAAGTAGAAATGCATTACCTATTAAAAAGATGTATTTGTGTGGACGTGTAAAACATAACACACACACACATATACCAGGAAATCATGACTATGGAACACTCCTACCAATAATTGAACAAAAAAAGTAGATCTATTTTGTCCATTAAGTTTTATTGCTAAGAGCAAAGTTCTTAATTTCAAAATTCTGTTTATAATTTTCCTTAATATGCCAAAACAAAGAAGAAATGCAAATCACCATTCAAGTACAGTACTCCGGGAACATATTATCTTGTACTCTTTAGCACTTTTGTTGTATGACAGATATTAATGGAATTCACTTAAAAGTTCAATTGCACTTAAACCAATAACCCATCACCATTTACCTGAGAGCAAAAGGATATCTCCTTAAAATTTTTCTCCAACGCTATTCTTTTGGTGTCAGGACTGATGAGGTAAACTTCAGATTGGCCAATCTTAAAAGACAAAATGAACAAAAAAGTGCTAACTTTTCATGACAGTTTAATTCAAATTTATTGTACAAACTTTCTCATTCATGACCTATGAAAATAAAGAAAAGGGCAAATTCCTATACAATTCTGACAACATCACTGTAGAAAATCACTTCCAAGGTTCTAACCTATCCTGTAGATTTCAGGGAGCACAGGACAGTTTGGGGGCATTTGACTATAGGGACAGCAGTCTTCTCTAAAAAGACCAAATACCCAGAATCAGCAACAGGCATCAGGATGTAAGTAAGGGTTCTTCTACATGAGTGAATCTTCCAGAAAACAGAAGCTTTCTCTTTTAAAACTTCCAAAACTTTCTAATGATAATTTTAACTGGCCAGTCTTTTTTAAATTGTTAAAATAATCTGCCAGTTGTTAAGTACGTATTATATGTGAGGCAGTCGCGTAAACTACGCAGGGAGTCCTCAAACTACGGCCCGCGGGCCACATGCGTTAGTGTGAATTGTATTTGTTCCCATTTTTTTACTTCAAAATAAGATTGTGCAGTGTGCATAGGAATTTGTTCATAGTTTTGCTTTTTTTTAAACTATAGTCTGGCCCTCCAACAGTCTGAGGGACAGTGAATTGGTCCCCTGTTCAAAAAGTTTGAGGACGCCTGCTTTAAAGCTACGGCATTAGTGTGTTAAGTTAATGCTGTGCTGTTGACTTGGCATGCGCTAACAGACGTGCACAGCCGGAGGGCTCTGTGGCACTACCCACACTGCAGGCGTGCAAGGTGCCGCCTGGACGCCTCCCTCCAGAGTATTAAGCTTCTTGGGCTTCTGTGTCTGCTGTTTTCTATGGATTTACTTCTTGCTCAGGACCTAGAAGTCTGTGGTCACATCCTGATCCTGCCTGATCCTGCCACAGTAATTCACAGTCCCATCTCCCCTTCTAAAGTCCACACTTCGATGTAGACTACAAATCAGATACACAAGCTTCTCAGAATTGGGATGTAAGGCAAGTCACACTCTCGACGAGAGGCCCCGAGCAGTGTGCATTTTGCTCTGGGAATGCCTTTGCACACAGAATAGTTTTTGCCACACACAGTTTCTAAACTATTCCAGCCAGCGGAGACGGACAGGTAGCCTTCTACCCTTGTCCTCCCTTGGATACCAAGTGTGATGCAAAACATTCGTTTCTACAACATGCAACTTCTCTCTAAATTAAACTAAACTGTGTCTCTCCAGAGTAGGAACCAACACAGTATCCCCCGGATTTGTAAACAGTGAATGAATTTCTACTTTCAGTATGTTTAGTCTCTTTGGAGGTCGATGTCTCTATATACATAATGAAGATAATCTTTGCTTATTTTTAAAAAGAACCTTTGGAAATCTCACAGTTGAGAAGCTCCAGAGCATTATTATTTAGCTATTGCTGGGCTGTTAAGAACAGATCAGCTTCTAAAATTGAGAGGTCTCCTGAGATCCCTCTCTTCCCCCATGGCAGCCAATGAACACGTCCCATCAACCTGACCTCTCGGCTGCCCGTCCCTCTGTCCACGTCTCTCCACTCCCAACACCTTCACTGCAAGCCCCACCATCTCTCACCTGGACTGCTGCAGCAACTTCTTAACTCTCCTTCCCACTCTGCTTTTGGCCTCCCCCAAATATAGCCTGTGTTCTAAACTATTCAGTGACAGCAGCTTTTCAGATGAACAACAAAATCCTGAGCACGACTCCTACAGTGGTACCTGATGACGCTCCTGCCTCTGGTCCCAGGACCAGCCCAACCCACACTCTCTCCTTGCTTTCAGGCAGTCACCTGGATTTCTTTGTTATCCAAAAAGCATCTATTGAGCTCCTGTCCCACTGTAGGCCAAGCTCTGGGCACTGGTGACAACCGACATAAAATCCCTGTTCTTGTAAAGCCTATCTTCTGGGGACATGTGGGTCAAAATATTTTACTCCTTTATTTGTAGTGGTGTCAAATGGTAGAAGTGACATGGAGGAAAAAAGGCAAAGAAGTAGGATGGGAAGTTGCCACTGGCCTCACTGGTAAGATTCTTCTTTAATGTCAGGTTAGCAGGTTAACGGAGACTGGAGGAAGTAAGGCAGGCCCGTGACAACTGCCCAGCAAACGCAGTGTACAGGCTGCAGGGGTGCTCCTGGCACCAGGCTCCATCTCTCCCAGAGGGTCTTCTAACCTGCTGCTCCCTGAGCCCTGCAGTGCCTCCTACATGGCCACGCAGAAGTCTCCGCATGATGCAAATCTCTTTCTCAAAGGAGCCCTTCCTGTCTCATAGCACCTCTACTTCGCCTTGGCAGCATCTGTCACAACTGTCATCAGATAATTACTGTGCTGTCAGTGGCCTGTTTCCCTTCTGGAATCTGCCGTCCCTGTGGGCAGAGACCTACACCTGCCTTGTTCACTGCTGGGTTTCCAGCATGTCGCAGGGACCTTCTGCACAGCAGTCACATCGTAATAAATGCACTGGGCAGCGCTCTCAATGACAAAGGATTACTGTGGATTTGCTTTTTTTTTTTAAGAGAGATCACAAATTAAAGTACAAATCTGACTGCCAATATAGCTTTCTTTTCAGCATAATGGTCAAGAATGAAAAGGGAAAGAAATCATCCCTACTTACCCTGTGGGGTGCCTCCTGGATTTCCAAACTGCATACACCCACCCGGCACCCACCAGCATTACCCAAAGTCGTCTGCTTCCTTACTTAGCCCTTGGCCCTCTCACTGCCCTAAGTTAGGCACAAAAATCAGGCATTACCTTAAGGTAATTTTGTTCTCTGCAGAATTTCAGCCAGAATTAAGCCAAAGAGGAAGCAGAGAGGGGGCCAAGGAAAAATCACTTGCCTCCATAGTCCAAGACCAGCTAACTGCTGGGGTAGCTCCACGCCCCATGAGCTCAGATCCAGGGCGACCCGGGTACCACAGAGTGGGCAAACCCATCCAGAGGTGCCCAGATCAGCATGGACCACAGGAACCCAACCACTGGTGATCACGCCCCTGTCCATCCTTTTTTTAGCATTTGGCAGTCAATTTTTCAACAAATTTTTTCTAGAAATAAGCAAGCAATTGACTAAACTAGTATTTCACTTTGGGCATAAATTTCAAATATAATGTTATTTACAAAGCAAATTATCCTGATTTAGCATAGGATAAATGTTTTTATAAATTAAAATAGTAAAGAGAACATTTTTTAACTAAAAGATTTTGCTAAAATACATTACTTAAAATTCATATACATTTTTAAAAACCTCTTTTGGCTTTTTTTTTTTTTTTTTTTTTACGTATTTTAACTGTTCTTACCTATCGAAAGGGGTCTTTAAAACTAGAGAGGTAGGAGGGAGATAAAAATTACACATGAACATGAGATGGATTTTCCTTAAGTTCTCTGATGGCTTTAAAGGCTTATGGCTAAAGTAAGAATTTAATTCTGAGAAAGGAATTACTCCCTATAAAAGTGCATGCAATTCACACACAAATCCCAAAGCAGTTTACTAAGAATCTTTGCTCAGTAAAGCTTTTCTCTTGCGCGAGTATCTCCGAGTGGGATAAAGACCGGGCTGGTAACATTTTACCGTGAAGAGCATAGTTCGATTTTCCTCCATATCTGTCGGCTGCACAATACTGTGTCCGCTAACGAGGTGGTTCTCAATGTCGCTTTCCTCAAAAGAGCTGAAAAGGCTACTGCTCCTGAGGCTGCCATCGGGCAGGTCTTTCCTGAAGGCCAGCGAGCGCAGGCCCGGCTGGGAGGAGGACTTGCGCATGGGCCTCCTGGCGGGCCCCACCAGCCCTGTCCCCAAGAGCGGCTCAGAGCCGAGCTTCTCCAGGAAGGGCAGTGCTCTCCCGGGGCTGGGGCTGTCGGGGCTCCCGCTGCAGCTGACATGGTTGAACTTCTCAATGCACTCGTCGATCAGGGCTGGAGGGGCCTTCTTGTGCGCCACCGTCACACGGCCACAGAAGAGCACCTCGAACTTCTTGGCAAACGTGTCATCAAATTCCGAGGGGCAGTGCAGCTCCTCCTGGCGGGCGATCTTCCCCGCCTGGCGGATGGAGCTGATGATCTCAGGCACCTGCCGGGAGAGAGGAGGGTTTCGGTGAGTCGCCGTGGTGACAGGCTGGCACGCTGCAGGGACACACCCACAGCCGCTTCACACGGAAGAGCAATGAGGGAGGCGAGACTCGAGCGCCCTCCTGCGGGAGGGAAGCGCACGACTTCCCGAGAAGAGAAGGGGACAACATTTATTGAGCACCTCTTACGTGCCCAGGGCCATTCTGGAGGACGGACATGCTCACAACCCCCTCCAAGGACATGCTCACAACCCCCTCCAAGGTTAAGTAACCAGTCCCAGGACACACAGTTCAAGACCAGACTGGTTCCACCCCAAAACCAAAAGTCTTCTCTGGAGAAGCTGTCGCCTCCCAAAGAGGTTTGTCTCCACTGTGGTTCACCAAAACATTACTCAACTATTCTAGATTTCATGGCAGTGAACATTGGGAAGTCTTCCTCCGTAAATGGTGGAAGGAAGACAAGAGTCTGAAATTACCTCACAGAACATTTATCCAAATCCCAGCATCATTGTCTTCTTCATTAACAACAAGTTATTACTCCCCTGTCCAGAATGCAAGGGTGACCCCTGGAGGGTGGCCTGTCCCCAGAGGCGAAGGCCTCCTGGGACAGTGACCCCATCAGAGCCCAAACTGGACTGAGAATGCCCGGGGCATATTCTTATGGCTCCAGCTTGTGTCATCACC
>CAUYON010080562.1:0-34156 GCA_963573935.1 Arctocebus calabarensis | reverse complement strand
ATGTGTGTTCCTCGACCTTGTCTCTTGGCTCAGCTCCAAACCGTTGGCTTTCTCGCCAAATTTCTGTCCTTTAACTCTCCTTCTGGACAGGAGTGTCTGCAGAAAGCTGGCTACAGACCGCCATCTTGGCTCCTCCCCCCTCCAATTATTTTCTTCTGTAACTTCTTCGCCTCTCTCAAACTTCAAGTCCATGATCTGGATTAGACTTTGGCTTAAGGGAATGTTGTGGCTGGTTTGATCTCCCCAGACCACTGAAACTTTCTCCATATCGGCAATAAGGCTATTTTTCACTTTCTTATCATTTGCGCACTCACTAGATTAGTACTCTTAATACATCAAGAGTTTCCCTGTGCATTCACAACTTAGCATCTATTTGGTGCAGGAGACCTGGCTTTTTTTCTACCTGAGCATTTGATATCTCCCCTTCAATAAGTATAATCACTCCTACCTTTTGATTTAATTTGATAGGTGACTCTTCCTTTCACTTGAATCCTTAGAAGCCACTGTAGGTTATTAATTGAACTAATTTCAATATTGTTGTTTCTTAGAGAATAGGAAGTCCTAAGGAAAAGAAGTGTTTTGGGGCAACAGCTAGTTGGTAGAACAGTCAGAACATACACAATTGTGATTAAGTTTGCCATCTTATATGAATATGGTTTGGGTGCTCTGAAACAATTACAATACCAAGGTCAAATATCAATGATCCTAGATCATGACAGATATTATGATGAAAATATTCAAAATATTGTGAGAATTATCACAATGTGACACAAAGACATGAAATAAACACATGCTTTTAAAATTAGCACCAATGAACTTGTTCAGAAAGATGCAGTGTCACTACAAATCTCCTATTTGTAAAAGAGCACAATGCAATAAAACCAAATGAATTAGCATATATCTATATATTATCTAATTTAATCATCAGAGCAACACAAAGTTTATCATCCTCATTAACAGATGGACATTGAACTTTGAAGGTGTTACATATTTTGTCTAAACCTGCATAGCTGGTTATGCTAGAATCAAGGATGTAACCAAAGCCTACATGACCCTTATGTCTCTGCATCTGGTGACTACCTCTCTTCTCACTGATACTTTTGTATCTTCTCTAATTAATATGTCCTAGTTTTTCGCCTATTGCTTCCCAGCCACATATAGCTGTTAGATTTCTTGATGTACGATTTTAGTATGTTCTCAAGGCACTTATGCTGTCCACCTGCTTTTATCCACATGGAAAGTAAATATTTAGTTTTGCAGATATCATTTACCTTTTTTTCATGAATTCCTCCCAACAGATAACAGTGCAGTAAGCCTTCCTTTAATGCTGGGAGAGCAGCTGTGGTCCAGACCCCCATAGCTGGAAATCTCTTACCTTCAGCAGAATCTGCGGAGAATGCAGATGCAACATCTCAGGAGGCTGATGGGTATCAGAGGTGAACCTCAGGAATCCATCCATCAGCGGGGCTTCAGGGGACTCTGGAATGTTTAACAACAGAACACAGAACATTTAGCAGTAGCACACAATTTTGTGTAATTATGGTTGTAATTATGCTTGTTTTGAAATTAATCCTGCCAAATGCTATAGGCTCCACAGTGTAAAACAAATATTACTCATAAAGCACCATCTTCCATCTAGCGTAAAAAAATCTCTACTACAACACTGACGGTAGATGGTTTTTCACCTCATTTGAACACTGTCAGGAATGAAGAGTTTAGTTCTATGTCAAACTGATAGACTAGTTTTCTGTTGCTGTTGGCACTAAGATTTTCAAGCCTAGGAATCTGAACTTAACCACTTACCACAAGCTTCATTCATAAACGGCAGGCCATATGCCTGCCATTCTTGACACTCTTTTTTTTTTATATCCAGGTATCTAGAAACTAAATTAATACAGGCAGTCCCTAGGTGATGAATGAGATAGGCTCTATAGATTTGTTCATAATGGAAATTGTATGTAAGTGTGTACTTTTACATATTACCAATCATATCCTCCATTCATAAGTGCGAGTTGTAGGTAAGTTGTATGTTTGTAACTCAAGGGATTGCCTGTAATCAGATGATTTATAAACTTGGAATAATAGAAAATAAAATTACATATTTTGATGAAATTTTTCCCCTAAGTCATGGAAAAATCTTCATGGTTTATCCATGACCAATTACAGAGAGAACATTTCTAACAATTGGTATGGATAAAATCTTTCTCTTCCGCTCTGTAAAAATGCTAAATAAATTCAATCCAATTTCTCAAATAATCAGTGTTTATCAGCCACCAAACCATTACCTCATGCCAAACAAAATTTTACCAAGGTGATGGAGAATGTGCTGGTAAGAAGAAGAATTATAACGTCAAAAATTTGGCTGTTTTTTGTAGGCTGGGACTAATAGTAGGAGGTGCTGTGATAAAACTAGGCTGGCGACTAGCAATGAGGATCACAGGAGCTAGAATATCAGATACTGGACAACACAACAGTGCTTAATTCCAGAAGTAAAGTGGATAGAATTACTTTGAATAGCAGCAAGATCAAAGGGATGGGAGTGGGGGTGGTATATGATGTTGCCTTATGGGGATCTATTGAGGTGGCTCTAACAGATGATATTTCTAGATGCAAAAAAGATGAGATACCAACAAGAGTGCCACTTCATACATAAACAAAAGAGGTCAAGAATGAATTAGTATGCTTAACATCAATTGTCCCATTGGAAAGTCAAAATATTTCACTTAGTTTTCAAATTTATACTAGGTCTAAAACCCTGGACATATCAACTAAAAGAGCAGCAAGACCTTCATAAAAATGGGCCCTAAAACACTATAGCAAATGGTCATAAATATTTTTTTTACTTCATAAAACCTATTATCATTTACTTAAGTAACCATATAAAAGGAAAGAGCCTGACCTTGGTTCATGAAAGGCATGGTGTATAGGTACAAGTAGAAAATGAACTGCTATTGCATATAGACCCTACTCAAGAGTAACCCTGAGGCCAGGTGCAGTGGCTCACCTGTAATCCTAGTACTCTGGGAGACCAAGGCAGTTGGATTGCCTGAGCTCACAGGTTTGAGACCAGCCTGAGCAAGAGTGAGACCTCATCTCTAAAAATAGCCAGGTGTTGTGGTAGGCACCAGTAGTCCCATCTACTCAGGAGGCTGAGGCAAGAGATTCACTTAAGCCCAAGAGTTTGAGGTTGCTGTGAGCTGTGATGCCAAGTGCAACAAAGTGAGACTCCGTCTCAGAAAAGAAAAAAGGAGAATAACACTGAATGAAGGCAATGAGAGTATCTTCCCAAAGGAAAGTATAGCCCCAAAGGGAGCTATATATCTGTTCATTTATTTTGAGGGGAAGAAAATGTTTCCTAAAGTTACAAGTTCACAGGCAGTAGTGAATGAGTAAGCTTGCTAGTCAAAGCCAAGGAATAAGCAAGATTTCAAGATCAGGGAAAGGCAATTCAAGGAAAAATCAAGTGACTGTACACATGGTTAAAAGTACAAAGTGTAGGATCTTTGTGCCACATGTGAATGTTTATAAGAAACATGCACTGGTGAAACAGCATGAAATAACCTAGCCAGTAAATGATTTGGCCAACAGATGTCATCCAGCCTCTCCTATTGTCTATCCCAGTGAATAGCAAAAGCATGGTAGAAAGAAATGAGGCACATATCTAAGCCCAAGAGCACAGGTTTCTTCTCATAAAGGCTGGTCTAGCTACTTACTGCTACTCAAAAATGGCCACTCTGCCAATAACAGAATTCAATATTTCATTACCCACAAGGTACCAACCACAAATCTGGTGGCAAGGTGATCACATTAGGCCCTTTCCATTCTGGAGACGGCAATGTTTTATCATGGCCTTACTTGCCATGTATTTGGGTATGAATTTTTCTCACCTTCTTAAAGTGGCATGCCAGTACCCTACAAGGACTGAGTTTCTGAACAATTGACACAGGATCACTTATAATATTATGTTGAATTAAGGTACATAATTTATAGCAAAGAAAGTGTGGCAATGGCACATAACTATGGAATCTACTGGTCCTATCACAAACCACACCAGATAGAAACTGCCATCCTATTAGAGTAGTGGAATTATTTCCCAAAGGCTTAGTTGATGTATAGATTGGAGGTGATATCCTATAAGGATGGGGTAGAATTCTTTAAGATGACTGACAGTCATTATACAGTGTCATATACCTAAAAGATAAAATGTATATTCCCAGGTAACAATGACCAGAAGTAGAAGTTATCCTGCTTACTATCCATTCCTCTTACCTACTTGGGGAATTTTCACTGTCATTTCAACTTTACTCCCTGTAGGACTAGAATTTGTGGTTCCAAGAGGGCCAATGCTTCCACCAAGGGATTCTTACTCAGCTCTACTAAACTTTATGCTGTAGATAATGCTTCCACCAAGGGATTCTTACTCACCTCTACTAAACTTTATGCTGTAGATACCATCTTAACACTTTGGGTTCCTTATAATAGTAAACTATTATAGTAATAGTAAACTATGAAAGAATAGTAAACTATAGTAATAGTAAACTATGAAAGAAAAAATTATTACCTCTGCCAGGAATAATTGATCTTGATCATCAGAAGGACATAGGACTGATATTACATTATAGGAACAGAAAGGAATATAGTGTTATCCTATTTAGGTTATCCACTGGAGCATTTATTCATATGCCTTTGCTACATAGGATTTAAGAAGGTAACTAGAAATCAGATCCCTCAGGCTGAGGTTCTTGGTCAAATGACCAGGCAAGCTCCTAAACCAGAAGGAAGAAGGAGATGGTTGTCAGTCCTCAACTACACTTTTGTCCTCTTCTTATAAATTGTTCTAGAAATTGTGATGAGCCAGAAAATCTGGAGAAGCTGTAGCTGTATTGAGAAAACCTATTTTAAAAGCAAATGAATCTGAGTGTTTCAAGGAGTGAGTTACAGTAAATGTGTTGGTGCCCCTGTCCTCTTTCATAGCCACAGATGCTGTGAGTTTTGGCTAATAACAACTCGTACCTTTTCCTTTATTCAAGGAATAGTATTTGGTCAAAAAGATACTATCATATCTTGGATCTGTGCTCTCCATGAAGGAAAGGAGGACCTTGGTCAAAAACTGACTAACATTACTAGTTTACTAATTTAGCTTTTTCAGTTTGTAAAAGTAAGACCAAGATCTTCTGTTAAAATACCAATGGCCAGGAATATTGTTCCAAAAACCTACGGGAGTCCCCTACTTTTCTAACCTTCCTTTGGTATCATTCTTCTCAAGATCATCTTTTATGCTATGTCAGAATCTATCTAATTCTATTTTCATCATGTCACTTTACCCTCCAAGAATCTAAATGTTTTTTTGTTGTGGATGTATATATGTACATAATGTGTATTTTGAAGTTCTAACTTCTAGTACCTCCAAGCTGTGCATCAACTAAGTCTTCAGGAAAGACTGAGACTATATTTGGAGATCAGGCCTGCCAAGAGGTAATTAAGGTTGAATAAGGTCATGTGGGTGGATCCTCAGTCAATATGACTATTGTTATTCTAAGAAGAGGAAGAGAGACCAGGGATGTGTGTGCACAGAGGAAAGGTCATATGAGGACACAGCGAGAAGGTGGCTGTCTACAAGGCAAGGAAAAGAAGCCTTAAGGGAAACCAAACCTGTGAACACCTTGATCTTAGAGTTCTACTCTCCAGAAATGTGAGAATAAATTCCTATTATTTAATCCACTCATTCTATGGTATTTTATTATGGCAGCCCTGGTAAAGTAATACAGTTCTTTAATGCCTACCACAATAGGTCAGTTTAACAAATATAAATAAAATATTATAATAAAATATAACTGTGACAAAGATTGAAGGTACAAAGATGAATAAGAAAATGTACTTATCTTTAAATTCTCACGTCTTCTAGGGGAACAAGTGGACCAGTTACCCTTAGGAGAAAGCATGCTTTGCCAGTATTTGTTATCACCTAGCTCATAGAAGATAATTATGCCTATGAAAACTGGGGAGGACTTCAAAACAGAGATGATTAAAGAAACTTGTCTTTAATAATGGAAGAATAAGAGTTTTTTGTTTGTTTTTTGTTAGTTTATTTTTTTGTTTTTTGAAAACAAAAGATGATTAAAGAAATTTATCTGTAATAATGGAAGAATAAGAGTTTTTTGTTTGTTTATTTTTGGCTGGGGCCAGGTTTGAACCTGTCACCTCTAGCATATGGGGCCAGTGCCCTTCTCCTTGAGCCACAGGTACCACCCCAAACTTTTCTTTTTTATTTTCAGAGTCTCACTCTGTTGCCTAGGGTAGAGGGCCATGGAATCAGTCTAGCTCACAGCAATCCCAAACTCCTGGGTTCAAGCAATATTCTTGCCTCAGCCTCCCAAGTAGCTGGGACTATAGGCACTTGCCATGACACCCAACTAATTTTTTTCTGTCTTTAGCAGAGACAAGGGTGTGCTCTTGCTCAGGCTGGCCTCCAACTCTTGAGCTCAAAGGATCCTTCTTGGCCTCCCAGAGTCCTAAAATTACAGGTATGAGCTACCATGCCAGGTTATGAGTTTTTCTCAAGTAGTTTAGTGTTGAGCAGTCTTTAAATAAAGACACTACAATGTGAGCATGAATACATAGAGAAGAGGGTGCATGGAGTTCCATGCCTGTCTGCAGTAATAGCACTCACCTATTATAGAGCCACTCTGCCATGTTGTGGGGAAACCATTTGTAAAATGTGACATGAGTACCTTCTTACTAATGATATTAATATGCTAAGATTTGGGACTAACTCACTCGTTTAAGTAAATTTGAAAGGTTTCAAAGCTGTCTGTCAAGTAGTGCCAGTACCTCATTAAATTCTAATATCTTTTGTGAAGTAAAGACTTTGGCTTTGCCCAAAGAGAAGTTTAGCTTTTATCACTGGCTCTCAAAAGTTAACCTCTAAACCCTTAGAATATCCTGAATGATAGAATTATTTTTATTATTCATGCTAGATCTCTCAAACCATACCTAATGGATTATGTTAACGAGGTGACTCTGGTGGGCTCTTTGGATCACAGGATATCCGCCCAACCTCCAGGGAAGGGAATGTGAAGACTGAGTTCACTCATGTGCCAACTAATAAATCATTATGAAATCTCAGTAAAAACTCTGGATATAGAATCTCAAGGGAGCTCTCCAGGATAGCAATACTCTCTGCAAATGACTATTCACCAATGTCAATACAGTAAATCATCGTGAAGACAATAGTAGCTACACATTTGAAATCTTCCAGAATCTGTCTATGTGTTTCTATATTCGGCTGTTCTAGTTTGTATCTTATCTTTGTAATAAGCCACAATGATGAGATGTTAGGTTTTGGTAAGTTCTGTAAATCTTCCAAGCAAATTTTCAAACTTAAATGTTGTTTGGAGAAACCCATGAACTTAGACTTGATTTTAGAAGTGAAGATGCTCTTACCTGTAACCTTTCACCTGAATTTGTAGTTGGACTCCAACTCTTTGTAGTTGGTGTCAGAAGTCTTGGGCAGACTTGGTAGTCTGGAGAACTGTCCCTTTGACCTCATAGTTTGACTAACTGTGGGTACTTTCTTGTTGAGAATGTGAAAGCATAAATTCAGTTGTGCCAACTGTCAATTTTGCTTTCATCCCATATTTCCTTCTATAGAAAGAGGTATGTGGGTATATGTGGTAGAATATGAGGTTACCAATGTAGGCAATGTTTAAATCACTAATTCTTATTTTATATAATAGTATTCAAAATGGATTCACATATTCTGGCAGAAATCCATAATCTACAAAACCCTGATGGTATACTATAAGTGATACAGTATTTGAAAGAGATCTATGTTGTTCCTTTTAGCTATGTGGATTTCAGCTTCTCATTTAGTCACTGACTTAGTTTTTTTATGTATGGAATGAAGATAAATTAGGATGTAATTCAGAGAATTATGAAGTTTAAATGGAAAATGCACAGCATTTGAGAGTGCTTTGTAAACTTTAAAATATTAACGATGTTAGTACATAAGGGATGTTTTGTTTCTTTTTCCCCCATCAAACAGAAATATATCAGTCAGGACTCTCCAAGTAAGAGAACAAATAAGATAATAAATAGAATGCATTCTGGGGGATTGACTCACACAATTTTGGAGCCTGAGAAGACCCAGGATATGCCATCTGCAAGGTAGAGGCCCAGCAAAGTCAGTGCTATAGTTCGAAGTTCAAACCTGAAGTCCTGAGATCTGGGGGAGCCAATGGTGTGATTCCTAGTCTGAGCCTGAAGTTCAAGAACCAGGAATAACCAGGACTGAGGGCTGAGAAAAATTTATGTCCCTCTCAAAGAGAGAGAAAATCAGCCTTTTGTTTTGTTTATGTATTCAATGGTTTGAATGCTACCTACCTACATTGGTGAAGATAGGTCTGATTTACTCAGTAAATTGATTCAAATGCTAAAATCTCTTCTGGAAATACTTTCACACACATACCCAGCTATCTGGCCATTCTCTTAGCATAGTCAAGTAGACTCATAAAATTAAGCATCATAATTCATCTGGGTTGAACATTTATTTAACAACCTTCATACTTAGTTTCCTTGTTTGTAAAATTAGGAGATCACTTCTACCTCTGTGTATTCACCTTAGCGCAGACATTTTGACTATAATCTTTTGATTTCTTTAAATATTTTTTCCCAAAACCAATGTCCCTAATATAGAGGACTAATAATAATTAAAGAGAAATGATCATTAGATTTAAAATTCTCTTATTTATCAAGACAAGCATCATAATTATGTCCCAAAAGTATGCTCAATACTGAGAGAGATATGTTGCCTAAAAGAGTAAAAAGTAATCTAAAAATCTGCCAAGCAAGAACTTTCCAATTAACTATTAGTGGAAAATTAATTAACAAATTATATTTATATAATAATTAGATAATTTCACACATCATTGGTTATATTTTTAAACAAATGTAAATAATGAACTTGATACAACTTTAGTTCCTTATTTCCTTAATTTCTTCAGAGCCAAAGGGTTGCATTTTCAAGGTAATACAGGCTGTGGTGGAAAGAGTTTGCAACAGATGATTATTAATTCTGAGAACAAGATAAATTCGTTTTCCTACTTAGTAATTCTTACATTTATTACAGCTGGTTGCTCTTTTGAGAAGCTTTTACTAGTTACTATGAAGTTTCCATTCCCCAAAGGGGTACAGAACCAGATAAGTTGGAAGTGAATGGACTTAGTCAACATAATAAACCATAAAAATAGATAGCAGTTTGGAAGGCTGTCCCTCCAAACCCCCAATGCCTTGTCGCTGTGTAGGATCCTGGAAGTTTAATATAACCATAATGAAGCCTTAAGTTTATTGCTACTCAGAATTAAGTATTCTACCAGACTAACTAGTGGGCCTGGGATTTAAAATATTGCTGAAATACCAAAAACAGCAGAAGATGTAGTATTTCTAGTACATCTGAGTTTATTCACAATATGAGAAATAAAAGTGCCCAACTTAAAGTATGTGATAATTAAATATTTTAAAAATCATAGCTATCTATTTCAAAGAGGCAATGAAACCATGGACATTATAATTAGCAAATTTAAAGCTCCAAATATTTGTCCAGACCAAATTCTTAAAAAGAAACTCACTAATTTCAACTTTTCCTATTTTTCCCCTAGCATTACATACCTTCTAATGTACACCAAATAGTGAAGCCATCAAAATATGAGCAGTCATAAAAGGTGAGAAAGCTAAATATCTAGAAAAGGAACAATCCAAATGGCCCCTTGGTAAGTGAAAATTAATTGGTAGCTTAAATGTTGAAACAAGTTGAAAATTGATTTCGCACTTTTAAGTTTTACATGCTGATACATATTGATATATGCCTTATAGATTTATATTTTATCATTTACTTAACTAAAAAGAATCGCATTTAGTGCATTTTCTTCAACATTTTTACAAATGCCTCCTACTGACTATTTTCCAGAAAACATCAAGACAGTCACAGCCAGTCTGCCAATCCTATGACCTAGAAAGTTTTCACTATTTTAGGTTGATGTTTCTAAGAAGAGAGATTGAAATAGAAAGTAGATGTCTCAACTGGTATGAATACTAATCTGAGATGACCTGTCTGTCTTTTTTCCTTTCTAGAGTATAATGGCCCATTAAAAAAAAAAAATCTTTTCAGTTCTTTATTGTTTATTGAATCTCATCTAACTGCCAAACATTATTCTATGCTCTGGGAATAGAAAACTGGAAACACCAGCAGGCCTTCCCTCAAGGAAGTAGACAAAACTATACAAATGACTAATTGTATGGACCTAGCACAATCTGGTAAGTGATATAACAGAAATATATTCCAAGTGCTGAGAAACCACAGAAGACAAGTTTGGTCCTGCCAAGACCAATGGATGGCAAAGAGGTATTGGAAATTGACTCATTAAAAAAGGAAGTAAGGGTGGTGCCTGTGGCTCAAAGGAGTAGGGCGCTGGCCCCATATACCAAAGGTGGTGGGTTCAAACCCAGTTTTGCCAAAAAAAAAAAAAAGGAAAGTAAGAAATAGATTTTTTAAAGATTTTTAAAGATGTTGTCTGGGTTGGTCCTTGAATACACTGTGGGTAATCAGTTGTGGCAGGTATTTCTCTAAAAGCACTGCAGGTATAAGAGCGTACACAAGCAAAAAGGCCAAAACATGAATATAAATACGTGTATGATTGGGGATGTTGAGGAAACACATTTATGTGCAAGAGGAAAAGCAGGTGGGACAGGGCAGAAGGAAGGAGATAAGACAGCCCAGCCTAGAAAGAGAGGAGGTTGGGTCCACAGTTCAGTTTTATTGTTAATATTTGTTTCTAACTGTACGTGTCCACATTTTAGAGCAGATGACAGATCGTAGGTAAAGGGGATTATCTAGCTTAAAACTTTGTAAACGAACCCACACTTTTTCAACTAGCATTTTAAGAAGTCTATCAGGCAGATACAAAATCTTCCTTACATCTTCCTTAGTGCTGGTACAGGGAATAGCATCATGTCCTTGAAGTCTGGTCACTGCTAAAAGTAACTAAGTCATTTATAAGATCATAACAAATGTCATTTTGAGATGGCCTATTTCCAATGTTACCTAGCATCCTATTTCCATCTCCATAATACAAGCCATTCTTGCTTCAAATAGTGTGACTAAAGTGTCTTTGTAAAGAATTTCCTGATAGATGAATCTCATTCCTTTCATTCTATGCTACTATAACTGTTAAGAAAAAGAATGCTCTTATGTTAGACACTTGCCTACAAGCACACATATACACATCCATATCTCTCTATACTTTCTTATATTTTTTATTTCATAACACGTATATTTATTCTGTCTTCACCACTGAGTTGTAAGCTCTGTAAAGACATGGGTCATGGCTCGGTGCCTGTGGCTCAATGGGCTAAGGTGCCAGTCACGTACACCTGAGCTCACGGGTTCAAATTCAGCCCAGACCTGCCAAACAACAATAGTGGCTGCAACCAAAAAATGGCCAGGCATTGTGGTGGGCACCTGTAGTCCCAGCTACTTGGGAGGCAGAGGCAGGAGACTCGCTTGAGCCCAGAAATTAGAGGTTGCTGTGAGCTGTGATGCCATGGCACTCTACCCAGGGTGACAGCTTGAGGCTCTGTCTCAAAAAAAAAAAAAAAAAGACATGGGTCATTTCTTATACCTGAGTCTGCTCCATGACACATAGCACATCTCCAAGCAGACTTAGAGGATTCAAAATGTGTATGCTGATTATTGGATCTGTATTGATTCTTCCTATCTTTTCTTTTGTTTGCTTATTTTAACTAATGAATACAGAGAAAATAAATAGATTTAATGCAAAGGTTTGTTTAGGCAACTTTGCTTTTTATATTTTTGTTTTTATTTTTCACCTTGGAGTATGTACACACTTAAAAATAGAGACTGATCACACAAGTGTATACAATTATTATACACTCATAATAATTAAAAAACTTAAATAAAAAATAGAAGCTAGGAGTAATGTGTGTGTAATTGTGTTTGTGTGTGTGTATGTGTGCGTGTACATGCACATATGCAAAAGTCTGAGTTTCTTTTTCTCTGCCTGGACAAAGCCAAATAGCATTACTTTACTTATTTATGCACATATGAACTTGAAGTTCACATAAAGGAAAAATGTATCAGTTTTGCACAGTCGCATCGGGACTTGAAATTTAAAAGAAATTCCCTACAACACTCAGCAAATTTGCTGCGCCTGGCCTGGTTTGGAATGTTATGAAATGCTTTACCCTTACCAAGTGCTTTGCAATAATTTATAAATAACCTTCCACAAAATCCTGAGGGAAGGAAAAAAGCACTATTATTTTTAAAATAGTAAAATATAAAAGATGAAGGTAGGAAGAAAGAGAGGGAAACTTATGTTTGGGATGACCACTGCCTTCCTTTGTTTTCTCTTTTTTGTCTCCACATTCTTTCAAGTTAGTTCATAACTTTCCAAAATACCAGGGCATGTTAACATAGAAACTATCTACAGGAAAAGCAAAAGCACCAATATGTCTCCCCTCACCCACATTGCCATGGTTTTTAAAGCAGCACTTTTTATTCCCATTTAACTCCATTCTTTTGCCTTATCTCTTTTCTGTCCTATCTCTTCTCCCTAAATTACAGGCACTTGAGGCCTGAATTCCCATAACTACAGAGTCTGCCAATCCAGACCCTTTTTAGTCTCTAAATCAAGGATTCTAACTTTCTTCTATTCTCTAAAAAAACTACTGCTGTCCTACTTTGTTCGTGATGCCCCACCAAAATACTGGAGACTGGGTACATTTTAAAGAACAGAATTTGTTTCTTATAGTATAGAGGCTGTTAAGTCCAAGATCAAGGCGCTGGCATTCTAGGCCTGCTGAGGGCATTTTCCTACACCATCACATGGCAGAAGGGGAGAAGGGGAGAAATCTGCTTGCTCAAGGCTTTTTATAAGGGCCCTGATCCCATCCAGGACTTAATCACCTCCCATAAAGCCCCACCTCTTAATACTGTCAGCTAACAGTTAAGTTTCCATTCATGAGTTTTGGGGATTCAGTCCATAACATGCTCTGGCCTAGGTGACTCTTCTCTGACTTCTGGCTCAGGCTGCCAGTGCTTTGTCCTCTGCCTCCCACACTAATTTGAAAGAACGATGAGCTACACTCACTGAGTTTTGTATTCCCACCTACCTCCACTCTTCTGTCTTAGATCCAGAGTCATCTGGCAGCTGATTTCCTAGCCCGATCTCTCCTGATTAACTCTTCTAGAATTTCACATCTTTTTTGCTCCTTTGTTCCCTTTCTCTTGGAACACTGGCTTTCTGAAAAACTCTGGTAGGGCTTCATTTTAGCTCTCAAGTATCCATAACATGACTTTTTGCACGGGAAGGTCTCATAGTTTTTCTATAAACATGTAAAATATTAAAGTCCTGTATGGCCAGTTAACCAGATGAACATATCCTCCTTTATCTGAGCCCTCCATTCCAACTTACAGTTCATTTACTGACCTGTTATCTTTCTTCCCATTTAGAATGAGAAGAATTATGCCTTTAAGATAGACATCAGGTTTTTCTTTAATAAAGAGAATAAGCAGTTCTTGTTTACTAATCCCAGTGAGAATTTGAGGGGAGGGGGAAGAAAAGAAAATCTCAGGAAACTAAAGAGGCTAGTAAAATTGAAAAATAATCACTTTCTCCCCGCATATCAGAGATTTACACAGGTGATAGGAATTACTTCTTCTTTCCTTTTCTTCTTTATAGACAATTGCCAACAGGATATAAAAAAGGTCACTTGTATACATAAGCTTAGATAAGGATTAAGGAATAAATTACAGCAGACATTGCAAGTTCCTGAGACTTTGTGTTGCCACTGGGCATGGCTGGATCACACCATTTGGCTTCTATTTTATTAACTAATTAACATCAGACAGTAGCACTATTTGCACCTGAGATTAGCACTTTGTCCTCTCTTTCCCACTTATTAAACAACATCCTTGTTGAGTTGACTGTAATTTTGAAATTTATCTATCCATATGCATTTGTTCAATAATATTCAACAGCAAACATTCTGTCAAGTGCTACTGTAGATTGAATCAGTGCTTTTAATTCTTCACATCCCTGTGGTATAATATGCATCCTCATTCTGTTCATGGCTTCATGGTGAGAGAGAAATATACTTTTATGCCTCTTGTCTTTGGACTTGGCCATATGTCTTTCTTTAGACAATGGGATATACCACAGATGACTTAAGAAAGGCCTTGATTGGGATTGTGCTTTTGTCATTGCCATTACAAGAATAGTCATTTTCCTATTATCCAATGAACCTCAGCATATGGACCATGATACAGAGATGTCCTAGTCAACACAAAGGCCCACAGACTGAAGCAGTGTTCTGGCAGATGCACAGATGCATGAATGAAAAATAAATACTGAGTGTTATGATGAGTTTTGTGTTGGTTTGTTATGTGGTGCAGTATCTTTTTCCCAATAAGTGGCCAATACAGCCAAGAAGCTAGGGACATGAGATGTAAAACCAAATCCAGAGTTTTTAACTTCCCCAGGCTCATAGTATATTAATAAAGAAAGAAGTATGAACAAATACATTTATTGTACAGTAAAGAGGTCTGAGACAAATAATAGAGCACGTATTAGTTGACAATACTTATTTTGTCTTGAGAGACATCAACAGAAATTTGTCTATAGGAGAAACAAGGTTGGAATGTTTAGATACAGAAAAAGAGGAACAGTGAGAACGTTCCAAGCAGAATATGAGAAAGAAATGGCACAGATGCTTTAATTAGACATATAGAAATGGCAGAGAACCAATCGGGAAGAACAAGATGGCGGCCAAGTAATAGCCTCCTTGCAAATGGGTATGGTGAGACTAGAGAGAGAAGACTCCAGGCATCTGTGGCTGGTGGGATCTGCCCAGAAAACATACCTTTGGGGACACAAGGAGTCAGCGAGAGACTTCTGGACCCCATGAGGAGGACAAAAGCAGTGGAGAACTGGCAAGTGTTTGCATGTGTTACTTCCATCTAATCCCACTGGCAGCTGTAAGTACAACAGTAACAAGATTGCAAACTGGAAAGGCCTTACCTGTGAGCTGTTTGCGTGTTTTTGGACTTGACACTCAGTTGAACTACTTTGGGAGAACTTAGGCAAGAGTGTGGAGGACTTTAAGCATTGTCTAGGGCCCCAGACTGAGTCACTTAGCCAGGTGGAGCTAATAGTGTTCGGCTGAGGGCAACATTGAGCCACTGTGGGAGAACTGCCCTGGCAAGCTCCCCGCTCAGGGTCACAGAGCAAGAATTGAGTGGGGGCCAGTAATCTAGTTACTGAGCAGCCTAAAGGTGGGGACTGAGACGTCTTATAGCCCTGGCCCTCAGGGGCATAGAGTGAGACCGGTTTTGGCACACTGGTAAGTGAATAGCCACTTCAGGAGTGATCCCAGTGACAAGTGCTTTCCTGGGAAAGCTTCCGTTTAGCCAAGGTTAACAGTTTAAAGTGCTTTTAAGTGAGCTGAGGAGAGATTTAGGCTCTCCACCCTCCGGAGTTTGAGAAATCAGCAGAGGCCTCCAGTCTCCATCACGTATAACTGTATCAACATTGTAATTAACATCTCATACTCTAGAAGATCACCTATTGCCCAAACAATATTTAGCAAGATATATATACTGCTTTGTTTTTGTTTTGTTTTGTTTTGTTTTTAATTTCAACATTTTCCCTATAGATTTTTCTTTTCTTTTTTTTCATTCTTTTCTTTCTTCATTTTTCTAATTTAAATATAATTTTCCATTGTTGTCTTTTTCAATAATTAGAGCTTCATTTTTGCTAGTGTTTCTACCCCTATTATTTGGTTTTTGTCCCAATTTTATCTGGTAAAGTTTTTTGTTTGCTCATTTTGGTTTGATTTGTAGCATTTTTTTCTTTCCTCTCTACTTGGTGGAGGTGGGATACTGTGTCCAAACGGGCTAGCAAAGAGCTTCTGACCTCAAGAGAACCACCCACCCAAGCACCCCCAGAGGTTGAGGGTTTTAAAGATTTGGTCAAAGTACCCTACTGTACACCTATATTGCTCCTGTCTCCCTCTTTCTGTGCCTCTCTTCTTCTTGTCAATATTCTCTTTTACCCACCCCCTTCTCCTTTCTCCTTTTTCTTTTCTTTTCCTTTTTTTTCCCTTTCTTTCATCCCTTCTTGCTCTTTAATCTTCTCATCCTTCTGGACCTGTACAAAAGGGACTCATTGAAACCCTCGTCCATAAGCATGGCAACTTAAAAGACCAAGAAGAAGTGAAAGGAAAATTAGGGCAAGGAAACAGATAAAAGAAATCACACATGAGGAAGAATCAGCAGAAAAATCCTAGCAACATGAACAACCAGTCCAGAGCAACCCCCTCAAGGGACCATGAGGTAGATACTGCAGAGGATTCCACCTATAAAGAAATGTTAGAAATGACAGAAAGGGAATTTAGAATATAGATGATGAAAACAATGAAGGAAATGATGGAAATAATGAAGGAAACTGCTGATAAAGTAGAAAATAACCAAAAGGAAATCCAAAAAACAGAATCAAATAAGAGATTAACGATATGAAGAATATAGAAAGGATATAGCAGAGCTTAAGGAACTGAAGCAGTCAATTAGGGAACTTAAGGATGCAATAGAAAATATCAACAACAGATTAGACCATGCAGAAGAAAGAATCTCAGAGGTAGAGGACAAAGCTCTTGAGATTACTCAGATAGCTAAAGAGGCAGAAAAGAAAAGAGAGAAAGCAAAACGTTCACTGTCAGAATTATGGGCCTTTATGAAACCTTCGATCATAATGACTTATAGGTATTGCAGAAGGGGAAGAAGAATGCCCTAGGGGGATGAAAGTCATACTAGAGAATATTATAAATGAAAATATCCCAAGTATCACCAAAGATTCTGACACACTCCTTTCAGCAGGATATTGGACCCTAGGTTGCCTAAACTCTAACAGAACTTCTCCAAGACACATTATGATGAACCTGTCCAAAGTAAAGACAAAAGAAAAGATTCTGCAAGCTGCCAGGAGTAAGCACCAGTTGGCCTACAGGGACAAATCCATCAGACTTCTCCAATGATACTTTTCAAGCAAGAAGACAATAGTCATCTACCTTTAATCTACTTAAACAAAACAATTTTCAGCTCAAAATTCTATATCCTGCTAAGTTAAGCTTTAAAATTTACAGAGAAATCAAATGATTTACTGATATGCAAACATTAAGGAAATTCGCTACATCAAGACTAGCTCTACAGGAAATACTTCAACCTGTTCTACAAACTGACCATCACAATGGACCACCAGCAAAGTAAGCACTCAGAAATTAAAAGGCAGAACTGATGCAAAAGATAAAACTAAACAAAGGACTTTCACAAAATTAGATGAATAGAGAGCCACCATACTTATCAAGTATTTCAATAAATGTTAATAGCTTGACTTCTCCACTGAAGAGGCATAGATTGGCTGATTGGATTAGAAAACAGAAGCCATCCATTTCTTGTCTGCAGGAGACACACCTAGCTTCAAGAGACAAATTAAAACTCCAACTTAAGGGTTGGAAGACAATTTTTCAGGCAAACAGAATTCAGAAGAAAAGAGGAGTTGCAATCTTATTTTCAGATGCATGTGGATTTAAAGCAACTAAAGTCAAAAAAGAAAAAGATGGTCACTTTATATTGGTCAAGGGAAAAATACAACCCAAGGACATTTTAATTCTAAATATTTGTGCACCCAATTTAAATGCTCCCGTTTCTTGAAACAGACCTTACTCAGTCTGACCAATATGATATCTTATAACAACATAATAACAGGGGACTTTAACACTCCTCTTATAGAGCTGGACAGATCCTCTAAAATAAATTAAACAAAGATATAAGGACTTAAATGAGACCCTAGAAGAACTAGGGTCTTGATAGGTCCATATAGAACACTCCATCTCAAAGATGAATACATTCTTCTCACTGCTCCATGGAACATTCTCCAAAATTGATCATATCCTAGGACACAAAACAAACCTCAACAGAATCAAAAGAATTGAAATTTTACCTTGTATCTTCTCAGACCACAGGCACTAAAAGTGGAACTCAACTCCAACAAAAACGTTCAACACCACACAAAGGCATGGAAATTAAACAATTTCTGTTTAATTCTTCTGTTGAATGACAGTTGGGTTCAGGAAGAAATAAAAGAGGAAATCATTCACTTCCCTAAGCACAACAAAAATGAAGACACAAGCTACCAAAACCTGTGGGATACTACAAAAGCAGTTCTGAGAGGAAAATGTATCACTTTAGATTTCTCATTCGAAAAACACAAAGAGAGTGCATCAACAAACTCACAAACCATCATCTGGAATTGGAAAATGAAGAACAATCTAAGCCTAAACCCAGCGGAAGAAAAGAAATACCCAAAATTAAATCAGAGATCAATGAAATTGAAAACAAAAGAATCATTCAGTAAATGAATGAAACAAGGAGTTAGTTTTTTGGAAAAAAAAATAAAATAGATAAACCTTTGGGCAGACTAATTAGAAATAGAAAAGTAAAATCTCTAGTAACCTCAATCAGAAATGATAAAGGGGAAATTACAACTGATGCCACAGAGATAAAAGAGATCATCTCTGAATACTACCAGAAACTCTATGCCCAGATATTTGACAATGTGAAGGAAATGGATCAATATTTGGAATCACACCCTCTCCCTAGACTTTAGCCAGGAAGAAATAGAGCTCCTGAGCACACCAATTTCAAGAGATTAAAGAAAAAATAAAATATCTTCCAACAAAAAATGCCCTGGTCCAGATGGCTTCATACCAGAATTCTACCAAACCTTCAAGGAAGAGCTTATTCTCATACTGCAGAAACTATTCCAAAAATTAAGAAGGAAAGAATCTTCCCCAACACATTCTATGAAACAAACATCACCCTAATACCCAAACCAGGAAAAGACCCAACTAAAAAGGAGAATTTCAGACCAATTTCACTAATGAACATAGATGCAAAAGTTCTCAACACAATGCTAGCCAATAAATTACAGCTTATCATTAAAAAAGTCATACATCATGATCAAGTAGGTTTCATCCCAGGGATGCAAGACTGGTTTAACATACGCAAGTCCATAAACGTTATTCAACGTATTAACAGAAGCAAAAACAAACACCATATGATCTTCTCAATAATGCAGAAAAAGCATTCGATAAAATCCAGCATACTTTCCTAATTACCATACTGAAGAGTAAAACAGAAACCCTACACAATGATATTTGCATATTTTGAATCAGACTAAAGCTTTATAACTAGGATTTATAGAGAACTTAAATTAATCCACAGGAAAAAAGCCAACAATCCCATATATCAATGGGCAAGAGACATAAATAGAACCTTCTCTAAAGAAGACAGATGAGGGCGGTGCCTGTGGCTCTAAGGAGTAGAGCATCAGCCCCATATACTGGAGGTGGTGGGTTCAAACCTGACCCCTGCCAAAAACAGCAAAAAAAAGAAAATAAAGGAAAAAAGAAGACAAATGAATGGCTAACAAACATACAAAAAATTCTCCCTAATTATTAGAGAAATGCAAATCAAAACCACTCTGAGATACCATCTAACCCCAGCAAGAATGACCTACATCACAAAATCTCAAAACTGCACATGCTGGCATGGATATGGAGAGAAAGAAACACTTTTCACTGCTGGTGGGACTGCAAACTAATACAACCTTTTGGAAGGAAGTATGGGGAACCCACAAAAAACTCAAGCTAGACCTCTCATTTGATCCTGCAATCCCATTACTGGGCATCTACCCAAAAGGGAAAAAATCCTTTTACCATAAGGACACTTGCCCGAGACTGTTTATCGCAGCTCAATTTACAATCACCAAAATGTGGAAACAGCCTAAGTGCCCACCAACCCAGAAATGGATTAACATGCTGTGGTACATGTATACCATGGAATACTTTTCAGCAATTTAAAAAATGGAGACTTTACAGACTTTGTATTAACCTGGATGGAAGTAGAACAACATTATTCTTAGTAAAGCAACACAAGAATGGAGACGCATGAATCCTATGTACTCAATTTTGATGCAAGGACAATTAATGACAATTAATGACATGGTGGGGGTGGGGGAAGGGGAGAGCAGAGAGAGAAAGAAGGAGGTAGGGGTGAGGGAAAGGAAGAGCAGAGAGAAGGAAGGAGCGTGGGAGTGGGGTCTTGGTGTGTGACACACCTTTTGGGGGTAAGACACAATGGATGGAGCTGGAAAATATTCTTCTTAGCGAAGTGTCTCAAGAATGGAAGAAAAAGTATCCAAGGTACTCAGCCCTACTATGAAACTAATTTATAACTCTCACATGAAAGCTATAACCCAATTACAACACAAGAATTGAGGAAAGGGGCAAGGGAGGGGAGGGGAGGGGGAAAGGTGGGTGAAGAGAGTAATGAGTAATTGATGGTTTCACATTTAGGGTGCATCTTAGAAAGGTACAGGTGAAACTTACTAAATGTAGAATATAAATGTCTGTACACAATAACTAGGAAAATGCCATGAATGCTGTGTCAACCAGTTCAATGAAAATATTTCAGATTGTATATAAAACCAGCACATTGTACCCCATGATTACATTTATGTACACAACCATGATATAATAAAAAAAAAGAATAAAAAAAAGACACAATTGTAAGAGGGACTTTACTGAACAAATGCAATTTGTGTAACCTGGTTTCCTGTAACCTCAATTAATCCCAACAATAAAAAATAAAAAACAGATAAATTATACATGCATGAATAAATTTACAATATGGCATCTTCTACAGAAGTGTTGAGTGTTTAGAGAGAGATTTGCCGAATGCTTCAACTCAAGTAAGCTTTGGTTTAGGGAAAGGCACTTGTGGTAAAATTAGAAAGGCATGGGGTTGAAATTGACAAGAGCAGCTCCTGAGAAGCACACCCAACCAAGAAGAAGCTGCAACTGGCCTGGCATCTTGCCTAATTTTATCAGAATAGTTGGAAGTAAAATACCTTCTAGCCAGATACACACAAGGAAGAAAACTGACAAAATAAAGTGACAAAATTCAGACATATTATAATTCAGTTTTATATAGCTGATTCTTAGGGTAATATTCTCAGATTTGACTTGTCTGCTAAGTTTTTGCCCCATATTTTTAATTGTCTGCTACATATAACCACTTGTATATCTCTAAATCCAATAAACTAAAATGGAACCTACTGTTTTTTCACACAAACCCAGTCACCACTGTTGCTGTCAATGGTGTGATTTTTCCTGAATTTGAAACCTCAGGGCTCTCAATTACAGTTTGCTCCACATACCCAACATTTCAGTCCAATCATTTTAGTTGTATGTTTGAATTTACATTTTCAATATTTCCCTCATTTGTCGTCTTCATTCAAATCTCATTGCCCATATCCCAGTTCAGGCCCTTATTACTTCTGTCTTGAATTATAATATCATGAGATACTCATGACTTCCCATTCCTCAGCCTAACATTTAAAGCATTCAAGGCTCTCATGACTTCCCTCCTAAGGTTATTTTATACTAATTCTCTTTATAGAACCATGAATTAAACTTCATCACTGGATAGCTATTTGTTAAGGTATACAGTTAGAAGTTATATCTTGTTATTATTGTATTGATCTTTGTACTATAAATGTTCTCAATCATCTTTACATATTCAAATACTGGTATTTTGGCAGGACTTAGCTCATTTGCTTTCTTCTTCATAAATGCCTCCCACACCTGGAAATAACTCCCACTCCAAAATTCAAGAGTGTTTTACTGTGTCTTTGTGTCTTGTGTATTTTGACTAATTAAGAGTATCTCTCCTGCTAGACCATAAGCTCCTAAGGGTAAAGCAACCTATGTCTAATTAACATTGCTTTTCTGAGAGAAAATACTCCAGTGCCAATAACATAGCAATTAAGCAAATTTGTTCATTTGCTTAATGTACAAATTAATAATCATAGTGAACATTTTTGAAAGATGGGTGCTTACTGTTGCATGGAAGTAAGTGCTTTTTATTGTCCTTCATTTTTTTTTAAATACAACTGAAGTTCAAAGTAATTAAGTAACTTTTCTAAAGTCACACGGGATAAACTCAAGACTAGACTCTCAAATTTATAGTTCTAACATACATCTCTCTCTGAGTTCCTTATTTAATACATTCAATTGCTTTCTGAACATGTCTATTTAGGTTTAATATATACATATTTTTTTCCTGAGACAGAGTCTCACTATGTTGCTCTTGGTAGAATGTCAAGGCGTCATTGCTCACAGCAACCTCAAACTCTTGGGCTCAAGTGATTCTCTGGTCTCAGCCTCCCAAGTAGCTGGACTACAGGTGCCCACCATAGCACCCAGCTATTTTTAGAGATGAGGTCTCACTCTTGGTCAGGCTAGTCTCAAACCTTTGAGCTCAGGCAATCCATCTCTCTGGGCCTCCTAGAGTGCTAGGATTATAGGTGTGAGCCACTGTGCCCGGCCTTTTTAATACTCTTCTTTTGTGATAGTTTTATACTTATCCACTATTGTTCATTCTCTTCAATTTGGTGTACACTATTGTGACCTTATGTCAAGACAGGTAAACTGTTTAATAACTGGCTCCTTTAACCTTTCTATCTGAATTACTTTCTATAATACTGTCACCATCCTGCTCTAATATTTTCCATGACTTCCTATTGCCTAAAACTAAGCCCCTCTTCTTTGTTGACAACCAAGAAAAAATGTACAAACTGGCCCCAATATATGTATCAGATAAATTGTTCCTGATAGTTGTCTTGATGCCTAAACAAACTGATCATTGCCCCTTTTCAGAAATGTACACAAGGTTTGGCTTCAGTGTAACATATTACTTATTCTCATTCACTCATCAATGTCTAATGTATCTGTCTTATTTATCCTCCAAACTTTTTTGGGAGGGGGCAGGGAGAAGAGGGAAAGGATGATCCCTCAGAGACTGCCCCAGGTAAATTGGTAGTACAATTGGTAGTACAATTAAGTACAGTTACTCTACTTAATATCCACACACCTTTCAACATCTTTATCAAATCTTAACTTTGCAAAAAAGTGTTCAGACTTCTGTCTTTTAGTGATAATTTTCCCTTTTAGAGCGCTGCTGTGTTATTGCAAAACATACAAAAGTCAATATTCTAAGACACAGAACTGAATCCCAGTTTCTCTACTTGCTAACTATGTGATCATTTACAGGTCCTTAAAATCCCTGGGATTCTGTTCTCATTTGTTATTGAAATTGTTACTCTCATTTCTTTTTATTTCTGATGGATGATGATACATGTATACATCCTTTGCCAGTAACTCAGCAGTGGATGGAACATATTTCCTTTTTTTCCCCCACTGATGTTGGCCTTGACCATGTGACTTGGTTTAGCTAATGGAAGGTTAAGAGACATGATATTACACAGGCTTTAAATGAGCTTTGATGGTTTTATTTGCCTTTCTTTGTGCTCCTGTGACCAACTTTGAGAATAACAAGTTCTAGAAAGTCACTACTTCTTTACCCCAGGCCTTAGCATATGAAACAGAACCACACTGAACTGTGATTCTAGAGTATGAACATAACAAGGTCAGCATGAACCCTGACAAGATCAGAAAGTCAGAACTAACCTATACGCCAAAAATTAAGGAAAAATAATATCATTTTAGAAATTGAAATCTTAAAGCACAGGTACAAGTGTTATTATTGTTACTCAGTATTATGAATTATTTTTATTTACACATATTTTGTTTCCTTATCTAAATTAAAAAATATTAGAAATAAAAATACTGTACACCAAATTGAAGAGTATATAAGAAATAAAATAATCATAAGTATATAAGAAATAATTATATCAGAAATTATATAGAATAATTATATAACTATATTTCTTATATTTGCCAAGCACCCTGTGTGATGCCTTATATAGGGTGTGTGCTAAATAAGTGTTAATGTTGCTACTGTCCACACTCTTCCTTAGCATATTATGTTTATATCTTTGTTTTTGTGTTTTTATATCTTTACCTTTTGACATTTATATTAGGTAGTATAAGGTATTATTAAGAGAGTGGATTAGCAAATGAAACTGCTGGTTTTAGAAACTGCCTCAAACTCTTAGTACCCATGAGACCTTGGGCAACTTTCTTAAAGCATCAAAACTTTAACTTATTTATTCATAAACATAATTTTAATAAAATCTTCCTCAATTATATTAAAATTCATTACAGTAAATCATTTGGCACAATGATTGTCACTTCATAAAGCACTAATACACAGTAGCCTTTATTAAGTGTTCATGTTGTAAATATTCCTTGCTTCTCTCCAGAAATGTCTAAGAAAAATTCTCAGACCATCCTATCTTTCTGTAGACAAATATAATTCTCCTAGGTAGAAAAAAAAGACACACACACCCCTAGCGGTCTCAGAGACAGAGGCATGAGGATCACTTGAGGTCAGAAATTTGAGACCAAACTGAGCAAGAGGGAGATCTCATCTCTACAAAAAATAGAAAAATTCACTTGGCATGGTTGTGTGCACCTGAAATGCCAGATAATTGGGAGGCTGAGGCTGGTGGATCATTTCAGCCCAGGAGTCTGAAGTTGGGGTGACCTATGATGATGTCACTGTACTCTAGCAGGTTGGTAGGATGAGACTGTCTCACGAAATACATACATACATAAGAGAGAGACACGCACATACTTGTACACACCATTAGGTCTTACAGAGCTGTTTCATAATTAGGAGAAGAAAAGGTGACAGGAAAAAGTGTTCCTGAAAATTCTGTATTCTTTCTCTGCTCTCTAACCCTATTCTGAATGTTTCCAATGCCCTCTCCCTCAGATAATAATAATCTCTATCCCTGCATTTACATAACCGAGTAACCAATTTTCAGATTTCTACTGAGAAATCTGGGACACAGCCTTCCCAGACTCCTCAAGTTGAACTGAGGCAGTTAAACATCATTCTTATAAAGAGTGTCCATGAGTTCATAATTTAAGGAATTAAAATTGTTTTTGACTTGTTGATTTTTCTAACTATACTGTAAATTATTTGAGGGTATAGACTATGCTCATCACTTTTACCATACCTAGCACAGTCTTGGTATATATTAACTACTTAAAGATATGAAATAAAATGAAAATAAAAAGAAGAAATAAAGGAATAATGGGGAAGGAGAAAGAGAAAGAGGGAGAAAAAAAGGAAAAGGTTATTTTTATTTTTATCTACTCTACTCATTCCAAGAAGACAGTGCTGAAAGAACAAGACAGTTACTATAACATCATCGAAACTTTTTCCATCAAAATCTACATTTAGTTTGAAATCACACATGAGTGTGTTCTCTTTCTTTCATCAAAGTAATAAGCTATTTAAAAACACTAACTCATCATAAAACCTATTTGAAGCAAAATGGAATAATTAGGGTAAGGTAGATTTACTGAAATTCCTATTCTTTTTCTCCTGGCTTTCCTCCTTGTTGTTTATTTTAGAAAAAGGCTCTGATTCATTAAAAAAGCCCCTCGCAAGAGACAAATACAGAGAATTTAGTGCATTTGCTTTGGAAAATTAAAAACAAAAAAGTTTAAATATTCATTCATTTGAAAAACTTGTTTGTACTTCGTATTTCAAGATAGGAATTAGAGATGACAAGTCTAGATCCAGTGAATAAAGGGCAAAAATATATATAAAAAATAGAAAAAGTTTTAGAAGGAGATAATACAAAAGAAAGAAGACACAGAAGAAGTCTTAGAGTAATATTTCTTCATAGCTCTTCAGCTATTTGAATCCCAAACCCCAAATGCCCACCTCTGGGCATGAAGAAAAGAAAGATTCACCTGATAATAAAGTGTTCTCTAATTCTGAGGAGCAGGACTGGAGCCAGATCCCTCTGGAGTTTGATGGAATCTAACTGAAGTTTGGATTTGATTATCAAACCCTTGATTGGCCATCTTTGGCTAAAGGAATAATAGATTAGATGTCAATCAATATGTAAAGTAACAGGCCTAATTGTTCTTAATTTAAGTAGAATAGTATTAGATAAGATTTTTCCGGACTGCCTTTTGTTTTTTAAAACTTCCAAAACTTATTCAAAGTGTTCAAAGAAGGAGAAATGGCTAAAAGCAATTGGAGAAACAATCAAGCAAAAAAACAAGGAAGAACCAGGCAATTCAGCAATTTCACTTGTCCACATAAATCATAACAATGGAGGTATCTGAGGGGGAATTATCCGGTGCATGGGCCACAAAATACATGAATACTTGCCAGTGCGGCTTTTGTATCTTATTTCTACTCTATAGATGGACTTAGTTCTGTCCAATACTCGCTTGTCTGGTGTATGTCTGGCAAACAAAAGGCTAGCAACAAACATTAGTGAAAGAATAAATACAAGATTAAATAAATAATCAGTATTTTTTATCACTAGGGCCAGGGCTATGACTGATTTCCTGATTTACACCCAAAGTTGACTCCTCTGAAATTAGTGAAGCTTAATGAAGACCACATCAGAGAAGGAGACAGTTCCTGGCTGCTATGTGACTGCTAAGCCACCTGCCCAAACCAACTCTGCAGCAACAAGTCCCAAGTGTACAAGGAAGACATGCAGATGGCTGCCTGGATGCATCACGGGATTGGGCTGCCCCATGGCCCATTGTTACATTTATTGCTGACAATGTAATTAACTGGCTGACTCCTCATTTTTAAATTGGTCACCCTCAATGGACAGCTGTGCTGGGGAGTTGTACTAATCATGCCTCTGACAGGAGTGAGCCCTGCAGCCCCACAGGGCAGCCAGAGCCTGCGTGAGGTCATCCCTTGGCTGCTGTAGGAAAATCCATGCTTCACTCTTTCTTCCTGGGGTCTTTTAACAAGTGTCTCACTCCCAGAAAATACACAACATTTTTTTCTAAGTCCTTTTTTTTGAAATACAATGCAATGGGAAAATCATTTTTTAGTTTCCTTTTCCTATGAGAATGTCTTAAATAAAGACTGAAATATCATCTGTAATAATCATTGTGGAAAAAGAATGCAGTGACCCCATTAGATATTACCCAAATTACCAAATTAAAAAGAAAGCAGTGCAGACATCAAAGAATCTATTAACTCATCCCTGTGTCCAGCGATCAAGTATATATTTTTACTTCGATACCATGGAAAATGATCTTATTTTTTTCTACAGTATGATGAGGATTAGTTAACTAATGCTTGCAGAGTATTTTATATCAAAGGATTAGTTAACTAATGCTTGTAGGGTATTTTATATCAAAGAATGCTTAAGACATTTTTACAGTGAGAATGCCTACTATAGCAAACACTGGCTCACCAGGGCATTAGTAACATAAGGCTGAACTCATGACATAGCAACAATCTGCCCACTTAAAGAAAGTCTCATACTTTCTTCCCTTACCTGTAAAATAGGAGTAATTGAGCTTCCCTGCCCATACTCCTCTCTGACTTCAGCAAAAGTCTTATGACATCTGTGTTCCCTAGGATTTAATCTATAAAATCAAGAGACTTGACATAGTGCATCACTAACATCTTGTGACCACCTAGATATTAAAGCCAATAAAAATTTTAAAGTATTTAATTAATAAAATATGTGGATATACTATGTGCAATATAAGTGGCATCATTTGCTAAAAATGCAAGTAATTGTTGAATTGTTTGTATTATCATACATATCAGTGTCCATAATTTGACAGTTTGCTTATGAAAAAATCCTTTACCTTGCCCTTTTTCTGGTTTGCTAATTTTCCATTCTGTATTCCAAGGCAGACTCACAGATTGCAATGAAATCGGGTTAAACATTGATCTTCCGCCCTGACATTGCATTAACTTTTGTAATAAACATCTTCACTGTGTCAACCAGCACTGTGTTTACATGTTGAGCCCAGCAGCCAATTGTCTTGTGTCTTTTAGATGCTTTTGAATTCCAGAAGGAATCTTATCTGGAAGACGAGAATCATGCATCTGCCGTGCCTTTCAATTTTGTATTTCAGATTAACTGCTCCTTTTCCTCCACATTCATAAGGCCTTCTAAGAAATTTCCTTTCCAATTCACTCGGTAAGTGCCTGCTCTGGCTGTTGCTCTATAATGAATTCATGTCTTTTCTCCTGTTTTTCCTGTGCTGCCCTTGTTATCTGGAGTCAGGATTCTGAGCTCCAACCTCCCTCCTTGCCTTGTTGCTGGAGGAGAATGGAAGGCAGACCGTAAGACCTAAAATATTTGGATTTTAAAGACCCAGGTTTGGCTAGGATGAGGCCAAGATGGGGGTGGAAATTAATAATTTTTTTTCTTTACTTCCAATCTTCTGAACATTAACTATTTCTGTTCAGGTTTAGGGAATGATTAAAAGCACGAACCAATGGGTATGCCCAGACTCCTGATGAAGTTGTCCTTATTCCTGAGTGTTTTGGTAAACACATGGTGACAAATCAGTTTTCACATCTGCAAACAGAGTCTCTGCTGCTTTGCTTCACTGGAACTACAGCCAGAACTGACTATCAAAGGAGAAGGCTGGAGAGAAATTGCTCCATGAGATAAGGCAAAGCCTTTAACCCCAAGCCATCCTCTTTCTCTGAGTCCCAAAGAAACACATGGTGAAGTACAAGACTAGGTCTCTGCAGGACATTAGTACCTCATTCCTGGAGATATGATATAAAATGAAAGAGTTGTAATCAATGCTCAGGTCAAAAAATTTATTCCAAAATTCACCTTATTTTAGCTAGTAAAGAGACCTGTAAAACTCAGATGCCTAGGAAAACATCCTATCCAGACCCACTGAAACAGATCAATTCATGACAAATTGGAGTAGTAAGAATGGAATATTCATTAGACTAACTCTCACTATTTGCTAAGAGGTTGTTTACACCAGGAACTATACTAAGTACTTAATGCCCAGTATCTCACTGTGTGTCCTCATAATAGCCCTATTATTCCTATTTTGTAGATAGGGAAGAATAGGCCCTGGTAGATGCAAAAACTTGTCCAAAGTCAAACATCTACCACACAGTTACCAGAATTATAACCCAAACTGGCCTGACTCTAATACAGTGGTTCTCAACCTTCCTAATGCTGTGACCGTTTAATACAGTTCCTGTAGAACTGCTGCTCTAATAGCTCTTATCCATTTAGCCCTCTTGCAACAAAATCACACCAGTGGAGAACAGCAGAGAATGGGGACCTGGATAAAATGGGAGCCTGTCATTGAATCCCATACATGCACAGGCTCCTTCTGCCAGGAAAGCTTTGCCCCTGTCCTGATAGACTTATTACTACATGTTCAAAGCATTGCATTGGATGTGTTGTTTGGGAGCTAAAAAAAAAAAAAATGGATTTCTAGCTATCACATATTTTATTTTACTAGCTTGCCTTAAACAAGTTACCAAATATCTCTCATCCTAATTTTTTACCTAAAAATGGGAATAAAACTGCTTAATATGTGAGTTTTAAAAATGAGAATAAAACCAAAAGACTTTGGAATAATCATTTGCACATTGCAAGCACACAGAAATTGTTGCTTTCTCATTGACCCTTAACACTTAACCTCATCCAATGGCCTCTTCAGATTGGAGACTATATAGTGTCCGTGCCTCCAGACAAAATGCTTCACATACCATTGGTGCTCATGACTTGACATGATTGAAAAGCATTGAAAATTACTTCATTTGAGACTTTAAGAGCAGTTAAAACTTTGGTTTCTGAATATTTATTTACAAACTGTTAAAATGCTATCAAATTGTTAAATATATTTTATAGTCAGGCTCCCGGACTTTCTGAGAAAAGGGCATTTTCTAGCTTTCTTTGAAACTTGGGCCAAGAGAATTAAAACACTCCATAAAATTACCTAAGTATATCTGACAAAGGCTGTGCTCATTTTTGCACATAAATATAAAAATGTGTTATAAAGAATTATTTTCCTCTTTTTTTTTTTGCTCTCTCTCTTTTCTCTTCCTTCCCCCACATGCCCTCTCTCTCTCTCTCTCTCCCCCCTCCCCATCTCCCCTCCCTCCCTCCTCCCCCTCCCTCCTTTTTCTCCCTTCTCTCTTTCTCCTCTCTTCCCCCTTTTCTCTCTCTCTCTCTCCTTCCCCTTAATGCTGCTCTGCAGCTTCCCTGCTAATAAAGACCTTTCCTACAAAAAAAAAAAGAATTATTTTCCTCAAAATTGTATTCACTTCACTCACATATATAAGGTGAAAGATGTCTAAGAGTGTATTTTGTTTCAGTAACATGCATATGTTAGCCAGGTACTTATCTTACATATCCTTTTTTTCGTTAGCCTAACATGTTTACTTTCATACTGGGCCTTTAGTTTTGCATACTGGTCAAATATTTCTTATATATATGTTTTAGTTATCTAAACAGCAACTAAATCCCCAAACTCAGTGACTGAACATTTCCTCACCATCCATGAGTTGGTTTCAGTTGGATGGTTTTTCTGCTGTGTATGATGGCAGCTAGGGCTGTAGTTATCTGGAGTCTTGCCTAGGCCAGCACCTCCTAGGTGGCTTCCTCACATGACAGGCCACTGATGCTAGCTCTTGCCTAGAAACTGCTAGTAAACAAGTCTCCTAATTTTTCACCATGTGACCTCTCAATGTGTCCAGTTTCTGAGAAAGTACACCCTAAGAGTGAATATTCCAAGAGAAAAGTTGGAATAGGTAGGTTGCTTAAGGCTGCCTTTCTGCTGAATTTGATTGTTTAATATCCAGGCCAGACTCAAGGAGGGAACATAAGCATTCTTCTTGATGTGATGTGTGTTTTATGGAGAGGAAAAACTGGTGGGTCAGTTTTTAAGACTGATTATTAAATATAAATAGTTAACTTCTAGAATGAATTTTCTTCATAAATGCTTCCTTCTCCATTCTACTACTCTACATTTCCCTTCTATATGTGAGAATTTACAATCACAAATTTCTTTCTCTATATTAACCTAAACATTTAAGTTGGCTGTGTTTAGTCTTCATCTTTGATAAATATATTATAGGATACTGAAAACGTAATATCTTATTAACAACTAAACAAATAATGTACATTTTAGAATTCTGAGCTATAACTTCTTCCTTCTCTGCATTAGGATTTTTAAAAAAGCACTCAGACTTGAAATATACCACATGTAGCAGAGGGGAGGTGGATAGAGTAATACAATTTTCCTGTAAGTCTACTTTTCTCTTTCGGTTTGTATGTTTAGAACTCTCAAAAATAGATTTTAAAAACTTTATTTCCTATTAATATACTCTTAATTTTAAAAACAAATATTTAAAACTGTAATAAATTTATCTAAGGAAAATAATTATATGCAATAATAATGTGTAAAGCATGGAGATTAAGGAGCATACTCTAGACCTCCCTCCTTTTTTGTTTGTAAGATAGCACTAATTAAGAGTAAGGGTAACTCCAGTATGCATTTCACAGGAGTCACCAGTAAACAAGATGCATGACAAGTGTTACCATGATAATCAGGCAAAATTATTAAAGAGGAAATAGCATATTTCTATCCTTTATAGGAAGAAATATATAATTTCCATACAGATATATCTTAAAGAATCTCTCTAAGTCTGAGGACTCCTGGCAGGGGAGCATATATACACATCTACGGTTCAAGATCAGAGCTAAAGATTCCAGCATGGAGAATATCTTCATATGGCCTCTCTGTCTAGAGTACGTAAAAACAAATGTTATAACTATTAACTTGACATCAACCATGAGAAAAATTAAGACAAATGAAAATTATACATTATTGATGTATCTCTTTGGAAAATTTGTTGGATTTCTATGACCCTTTTTTTCCATTCTCTAATAAGACAGTAAGTAGACTGTGACATAATGTAGGTATTCTTGACAATTAGTGTTTCTACTGAATAAATTTTTCTATTGTATAAATTTTGTGTGTACCTTTTCTTATTATCAGGTGACTTATATGTGGATATTCTTTAAATGGGAAATTGTTAGTATAATTGAAGCAACATTTTTGTCTTTTACTGGATAGTAGAAGTTATAGTTAGAATTTTGTTATAGTGGATATGAAGAAAATTGATAGTCTTTTTGTTTTTAGATGTGCAATTTATGTAATAAGTATGATAGTGTTCATATTAAGTATATGCCACTCAGCATTAATTTTTTTACTTGCTTCAAGGAGGACCCAAAAGAAACTCAAAGATGGAATACAGGAATAAAAAAGTCCTTATATGAGTGTCTGTAAGGTGGAATAAAAATTATGCTAACTTCATATTGTACAGAATATGATGTAAGTATATAGTGAAAAATTGACAAGATATTTGAGATTTCTGGTAAGAATTGTAGAAATAGAGATTTTGGAGGGTGGAGCAAGATGGCGACCGAGTAACAGCTTCCTTGCGGCTGGGCACGGTGAGACTGGGGAGAGAGGACTTCAGGCATCTCTGGCAGGTGGGATCTGCCCAGAAATTTCCCTTTGGGGATACAGGGAGACAGCGGGAGGCTTCTGGACACCCTGAGGAAGGCAAAGCAGCAGAGATTGGGCAAGTGGTTGTGTGTGTTCATTCGGTCTGATCCTGTTGGGGGCTGTGGGTGGGGCAACAGTGGGACTGCAGGCTGGAAAGGCATTGCCTGTGAGCTATTTGGGTTTCTCTTGGACTTAGCATTCAGTTGAACTGCTTTGGGAGAACTTTGGCAGGAGTGTGGGGGTTTTTGAGTGTTGTCTGGGGTCCCAGACTGGGCCACCGAGCCAGACGGAGCTCCCAGTGTTTGGTGGTGGGCTGTGTGGAACCATTGTGGGAGAGCTGCCCTGGCAAGTTCCACCCTCAGGGTCACAGAACAAGCATTGGGCGGGAGCAAAAAAAAAATCTAGTGACTGAGCAGTCTAAAGGTGGGGACTGAGATGCCTCACAGCCTTAGCCCTCAGGGGCATAGGGTGAGACCAGTTTTGGCACATTGGGTAAGTGGAGAGCCACTTACGGAGTGATCCCAGCCACAGCATTTTCCTGGGAAAGCTTCTGCTTAGCCCAAGTTAGCAATTTAGTGTCTTCTAAGCAGGCACAGGAGGATTTAGGCTCTCCAACCTGTGGGGTTTGAGAAATCATTAGAGACACAGAGTCACTCCCTACAAAGATCCAGTAATAACAGAGTGAATCTGCCAGGATATGATCTGGGAGAGACACCTCCCCAACTCTGAGCATGGTCATAGGCAACTGTGAAAAATAATCATGAGGCGGAATCAACAGAAAGACTCTGGCAATATGAATAACCAGAGTAGATCAACTCCCCCAAGGAGTGACAAGGTAGATGAAGCACAAGATCCCTTGCATAAGCAAATGGCTGAGATGTCAGAAGTTGAGTTCAGAGTTTGGATAGCAACTAAGATCAGCTCAATGGAGGAAAAGATGGAATTAGAATTTCAAGCAGTAATCCAAAAGATGACCTAAAAGATGTCTCAAGAACTGAACGAGCTCAAACAGAAAATGACCAAAGATATTGACACAATGAGGGACAAGAAATTGTAGCCCTCAAAGATCTGAGAAATACAGTAGAATCCCTCAGTAACAGAATGGAGTAAGCAGAAGAAAGGATTTCTGAAACTGAAGACAGAGACTTTGAACGCTCCCAAATGCTCAAAGAGATAGAGAAATGGAAGGCAAAAATGGATAATTCTCTCAGACATCTCTGGGATAACTCGAAGAAAACCAATATTCACATTATAGGGATACTTGAAAATGATGAAGTGGCATCATGAGGAACAGAGTCTCTTCTTATGAGATTATGAAAGAGATCTTTCCAGACATGCCAAAAGATTCTGAAATTCAGATAGCATACAGTTTCAGGACCCCAGCGTGACCCAACCCAAATAAGACAACCTCCAGGCACATCATAACTAAGGTCACGAAAATTAATATGAAAGAGGAAATTCTGAAAGCAGCCAGATGTTAGAAATCCATTACCTACAAAGGGAAGAATATTAGAATAACTGCAGATCTCTCGGATCAAACCTTTCAAGCTAGAAGAGAATGGTCACTGACTTTTAACCTCCTAAAACAAAAGAACTTTCAACCCAGGATCCTGTATCCAGCTAAACTGAGTTTCATTTATGATGGAGAAATTAAATACTTCAACAACATCCACATGCTGAAGAAATTTGCTATAACTAAGCCAGCTCTCCA
>CAUYON010080561.1:0-14211 GCA_963573935.1 Arctocebus calabarensis | reverse complement strand
GCTAGTTTCTCCTTAAAGGTTTGGTAGAATTCTGATGTGAAGCCATCTGGTTCCAGACTTTTCTTTTTGAGGAGATTTTTGAATAGTTGATGCTATTTCAGAACTTGATATAGACCTGTTCAACATTTCCACTTCATTCTGGCTAAGTCTAGGAAGGTGGCGTGCTTCCAAGTATTGGTCTATTTCCTTCAGATTTTCATATTTCTGAGAATAAAGTTTCTTCAAATATTCATTAAGGATTTTTTTAATTTCTGAAAAGTCTGTTGTTATTTCATCCTTATCATTTCTGATTGATGAAATTAGAGATTTTATTCTTTTATTTCTGGTTAGGTTAGCCAATGGTTTACCTATTTTATTGACGTTTTCAAAATGTCAGATCACTTTTGGACTTATTGATCTGTTGTATAATTCTTTTGTTTTTATTAACATTTAATTCTGCTCTAATTTTGGTTATTTCTTTTCTTCTGCTGGGTTTGGAACTGGAATGTTCTTCCTTTTCCAGTTGCTTGAGAAATCCCTTTTAGTTGTTAACTTCCTCTCTTTCCGTTCTCTTGAAGAAGGCTTTCAATGCTATAAATCCTACCAAACAGAATTCAGCAGCACATCAAACAAATTACACACCATGACAAAGTGTGTTTTATCCCAAGATCTCAAGGCTGGTTCAATATACATAAATCTACAAATATAATTCATCACATAAACAAAATAAAAAACAAAGACCATATGATTCTCTCAATTGATGCAGAAAAAGCTTTTGATAATATCCAGCACCCCAGGAGGTGGAGGCAGGATGGCAGACTGGAGCCAGTTTTCCACAGAGGCTCCCATTCAGAAGGACAGATAAAGGACAGAAGGTTAGCAAGTAAGCTAATGTTTTGGAGCTAAGCCAAAAGAGAAGATTGAAGAATGTACATCAACCCTGCTGAGGCAAGCTGCAACCCCAAGGATACAAACAATAGGTACAAAATCCATCACCAAGCAGATGGGAGCCCCCCCCCCCAAGAGAATGGCTCACAGTATACTTTCTACAAATGAGTGAGCAGAGCTCAAACATCCTCCCATTTTGTCTCACGGGGGAGACCCTCTAAAAACCAGACCTCCTTCCCCTACTAAGGTGACATGGCACTCTTCTGTCAGGCATAAAACTATATAAAACTGTACATATTCTCTACCTGCAATTCTGAGCTCCCAGTACTCTCTGCTCTTACCTTGAGGTCTGGAAGCCTGTCCCTCAAGTCAGATTCTTGGGCATTTTCTTGAGAGGTGGACAGGGCATAGGCTGGTGCAAGTCTGTGCTGATTCTACAGCATGGGGGTAAGGAGGAGAAGGTGGGCTGAAGGAACCATACGGGAGAGGGGAAGGCAGTGTCCCACAGCACAGAGCAGCAGTAGCAGCAGTGGCAGCAGTGGGAACATTAGGGCTCACACCCCAGGGCATATTTTGGAGATACAAAATATATATATACTCCCTGCCTCTCTGGGCAACCAGAGAAAGCTGGGCATTTTCTCTGGTGGCAGAGACTGGCAGAACAGATCCAGGACAGTAACACAGGCTTCATGAGTAAAGAGTACGCCTGAGGTGGTACATGCCTTAGTGGGGTGCAGTGGGGATGGAGAATAGAAGATGCACACAAACAGAGATGGCATACTCCCAGGTCGGGATTGAGTCAGACGTGCTACTTTAGTGAGTCTAAAAAGCACCCATCCCTCAGGGGATCATAGCTGAGACAAAGGAAGGCGGGCAAACACTAGAACTCAGAGCTGAGTACGATCTCTAACTGCACCCACTCCAACACAGACTGCAGCCAAGAAAGACACACCAGCTCCAGGCAGCAGCACAGACCAGGACTGAGTCCCACAGTTCACAGTTTGCTGTGAACTCAAACCGCACCTGGTTGGCAGGGAATATAGCCAGGACAGAATCATAAATTCTGCAAAAATATAAATGTCAGCAACATCAATCAGGGGCAGGGGTGGAATTGAGTGAACAACCCCAGCTTCCATTAACCATCCCAGATTGTCAAGCCTCAGCTCCCCCTGCCAGAAGGTTGCAGAGTATGGAGGCCTGGCTGAGGATACATAGATCTTCCTGTGACTCAGGCAGGCACAAACCCCTGGAGGAGCATCTGTTCATTGGAGGAAACTGGGCCATAGCCCTGTGGGGATACCAGTGACTGGGTATAAAGGGATGCAAGGAGAGGAAGAGGCATCAACCTTCCCAGACTAAAGCATTTGATGGGGGGAGAGGGGATCCTTCTAACTCCACAGAGCACCAGAACAAGTCATACTCAAGCTGCCAACAGACTTCTGCTATCTCGTTGCCGGCTCCCACGTGAGACCGGGTACTGTCTGGGACAATTGATTTGGATCTCTCGGACTTGACTAATCATCCGAGGACTATCCAAAATGGTACCCTGGGTGTGGGGTGGTTGTGGGATGGTTTGATTTTCCCTTTCCAGCTATTGCCTGAGGGTGGGGTGACTTAATTCCTGGTATTTCTCCACAGCTGAGACTTCAATCCAGAGTAACTAATTCACTAGGATAGGACAGAGACAAGATGAAAACAAGGCAGAGTCAATCAGCCCCACCACACCAAGTAAGTGACCAGTGTCTCAGGCTGTAGCACTGTACGGGTTCTTTGCAAAGCTCTAGGGAAAAAGGTACAGATACCAGTCCCAGCTCTTGGGCAAAGGCCTGGTTAATCACTAGTCCAGGATCCTCCCAACCCAACTTCACCTTATCTGCTCATCTAGCCAAACAGTGCAAAATAATCATGAGGCGGAATTAGTGGAAAAACTCCAGTAACATGAATAACCAGAGTAAATCAACTCCCCCAGGAACAATATGGCCGACACAACTGAAGATCCCATTCATAAACAGATGGCTGAGATGTTAGAAATTAAATTCAGAATTTGGATCGCAAATAAGATTAATAGAATGGAGGTAAAGTTGGAATTAGAAATTGAAGGAGCATTTCAAAAGTTGTCTTAAGAATTCAATGAATTCAAAGACAAAATCACCAAAGATTTTGACACATTCAGGCAAGAATTTGCAGCCCTCAAAATACACTAACATAATGGAGCAAGGAAAAGAAAGGATTTGTGACATTGAAGACAAAGCTTTTGAATGTTCCCAAACACTCAAAGAGGAAGAGAAATAAAGACCAAAAATGGATTATTCTCTCAGAGAGCTTTGGGATAATTCAAAGAAAACTAATATTCACTTTATAGGAATCCCTGAAGGCAACAAAGTTGCTTTGAAAGGCACAGACGCACTTCTTTATGAGATTATGAAGGAGAACGTTCCAGACATGCCAAAAGATTCTGAATTCAAGTAGCGGACAGTTTCAGAACTCCAGCATGACTCAACCCAAATAAGACTTCCCCTAGGCACATTATAATTAACTTCTCCAAAGTTAAAAAGAAGAAGAAAATTCTGCAAGCAGCCAGATGTAAGAAAAACATAATCTAAAAGGGCAAGAATATTAGAATGACTGCAGATCTCTCTGATGAAACCTTTCAAGCTGGAAGAGGATGGTGATCAACTTTTAATCTCCTAAAAAAAAATAATAACTGGCAACCCAGGATCCTGTATCCAGCTAAACTGAGTTTCATTTATGATGGAGAAACTAAATACTTTAGTGACATTCACATGTTAAAGAAATTTGCCATAACTAAACCAGCTCTCCAGGATATTCTCAGACCTATCCTCCATAATGACCAGGGCAATCATCCACCACAAAAGTAAACTCACTCAGAAACTTTTGATCAAATTCCAACTTTCACAGTGGTGAAAGGATTAAAAATGTCCACTGGACTTTTGAAAAACTAGATACCAAAAATTCTACCAAGCTTATCAATATTCTCAGTTAATGTGAAAGGCTTAAATTGCCCTCTAAAATGGTACAGGTTGACTGAATGGATACAAAATCTCAGGCCAGATTTCTGCTACAAACAAGAATCTCATCTTATCTTAAAAGATTTACACAGACTCAGGGTGAAGGGATGGTCATCTATATTTCAGGCAAATGGAAATCATAAAAAAAAGGTGTTGCAAATTTATTCAAAGAAACAATAGGCTTTAAACCAACAAAAGTAAGGAAAGATAAGGATGGTCACTTCATATTTGTTAAAGGTAATACTCATTATGTTGAGATTTCAATTATTATCATTCATGCACCCAACCAGAATTCATCTCAATTTACAAGAGTGACTCTAACAGACATGAGCAACTTGATTTCCTCCAGCTGCCTAATAGTCAGAGATTTTTAACACTCTTTTAGCAGTGTTGGATAGGCCCCCCAATAAGAAGCTAAACAAAAGAAATTTTAGACATAAACTCAACCATTCAACATTTTGATTTAACGGACATCTACAGAACATTTCATCCTAATAAAACTGAAAACACATTCTTCTCATCAACCCATGGAACATACTCCAAAATTGATCACATCTTAGCTCACAAGTCTAACCTCGGCAAATTTAGAAGAATAGAAATTATTCTTTCCATCTTCTTGGACCATCATGGAATAAAAATTGAACTCAGTAACAACAAGAATATGCAGACTCATAAAAATACATGGAAGCTAAATAACCTTATGATGAATGATATCTGGGTCATAGATGAGATTAATAATGAAATGACCACATTTCTGGAAGAAAATGATAATGAAGACATGAATTATCAGAAACTCTGAGATACCACAAAGGCATTCCCAAGAGGGAACTTTATAGCACTGCAAGCCTTCCTCAAAAGAACGGAAAGAGAGGAAGTTAGCAACTTAATGGGATGTCTCAAGCAACTGGAAAAGGAAGAATGTTCCAATTCCAAACGCAGCAGAAGAAAAGAAATAACCAAAATTAGAGCAGAATATATGAAATTGAAAATAAAAGCTAATCCATAAATCAAAGGCTTGGATTTTGAAAAGGTCAATGAAATAGATAAATCTTTGGCTATCCAAACCAGGAAAAAAAGAGTAAAATGTGTAATTTCATCAATCAGAAATGGTAAAGATGAAATACCAACAGACTCCTCAAAAATTAAAAAAAAATCAGTGATGAATATTACAAGAAACTCTATTCTCAGAAATACGAAAATCTGAAGAAAATAGACCAATACTTGGAAGCATATCACCTTTCTAGCCTTAGCCAGGGTGAAGTGGAAATTTTGAACAGGCCTATATGAAGTTCAGAAATAGCGTCAACTATACAAAATCTCCCTAAGAAGAAAAGCCCGGGACCAGATGGCTTCACATCAGAATTCTATCAAACTTTTAACGAGGAACTTATACCTATATTATTCAAACTTTTTAAAATATAGAAAAAGAAGGAATACTACCCAACACATTCTATGAAGCAAACATCACCCTGATCCCCAAACCAGGAAAAGAACCAAAAAGAAAAGAAAATTATAGACCAATATCACTAATGAATATTAATGCAAAAATATTCAACAAAATCCTAGCAAACAGAATCCAGCAACACATCAAAATAATTATACACCATGACCAAATGGGTTTTATCCCAGGGTCTCAAGGCTGGTTCAATATACATAAATGTAGAAATATAATTCATCACATAAACAAATTAAAAACAAAGACCATATGATTATCTCAATTGATGCAGAACAAGCTTTTGATAATATCCAGCATCTTTTCATAATCAGAAATCTTAAGAAAATTGGTATAGAAGAGACATTTCTTAAACTGATAGAAGCCATCTACAGAAAACCCACAGTCAATATTGTATTGAATGGAGTTAAATTCAAATCATTTCCACTCAGATCAGGAACCAGGAAAGGTTGCTTATTTTCTCCACTGCTTTTTAACATTATAATGGAAGTCTTAGCCATTGCAATCAGGCAAGAGAAGGTGATCAAGCTTATAAAAATAGGGTCAGAGGAGATCAAACTTTCACTCTTCCCAGATGATATGATTATATGTATGGAAAACACTAGAGGTTCTACTACAAAACTCTTAGAAGTGATTAAGGAATACAGCAGTGTCTCAGGTTACAAAGTCAACACTCATAGATCTTTAGCCTTTATATATACCAATAATAGTCAAGCTGAAAAAACAGTAAGGACTCTGTTCCATTCACAATAGTGCCAAAGAACATGAAATATTTGGGATTTTACCTAACAAAGGATGTGAAAGATCTCTATAAAGAGAACTATGAAACTATAAGAAAAAAAAAATAGCTGAAGATGTTAGCAAATGTTAAAACAAATGGGAAAAATCAACATTGTTAAAATTTCCATACTAACCAAAGCAATATACAATTTTAATGCAATCCTGATTAAAGCTCCATTGTCATACTTTAAAGATCTGGAAGAAATATTTCTGCATTTTATATAAAATGAGAAAAGCACCTCAAATAGCCAAAACATTAATCAGCAATGAAAACAAATCAGGAGGAATTATGCTACCAGACCTCAGACTATACTATAAGTCAATAGTGAACAAAATAGCATGGTACTGGCACAAAACAGAGGTAGATGTATGAAACAGAATAGAGAACCAAGAGATGAACCCACCTACTTGCCATTATTTGATCTTTGTCAAGCCGATTAAAAACATTCAGTGGGGAAAAGATTCCCTATTTAACAAATGGTGCTGGATGAACTGGCTGGCGACCTGCAGAAGACTGAAACTGGACCCACACCTTTCTCCATTAACTAAGATAGACTCTCACTGAATTAAAGATTTAAACTTAAGACATGAAACTATCAAAATACTAGAAGAAAATGCAGGGAAAACACTTGAAGAAATCGGCCTGGGTGAACATTTCATGAGGAAGACTCCCCGGGCAATTGAAACAACACCAAAAATACATTACTGAGGTCTGATCAAACTAAAAAGCTTCTGCACAGCCAAAAACGCAGTAAGTAAAGTAAGCAGATAGCACTCAGAATGGGAGAAGATACTTGCAGGTTATGTCTCTGACAAAGGTTTAATAACCAGAATCCACAGAAAACTCAAATGTATTAGCAAGAAAAGAACAAGTGATCCCATCTCAGGGTGGCCAAGGGACTTGAAGAGAAACTTCTCTGAAGAAGACAGGTGCACAGCCTACAAACACATGAAGAAATGCTCACCATCCTTAATAATAAGAAAAATGCAAATCAAAACCACTTTGAGATATCATCTAACTCCAGTAAGATTGGCCCACATCACAAAATCCCAAAACCATTGATGGTGGCGTGGGTATGGAGAAAAGGGAACACTTCTGCACTGCTGGTGGGAATGCAAACTAATACGTTCCTCTTGGAAAGATGTTTGGAGATCACTTAAGGATCTAAATGTAGACCTGCCATTCTATCCTTTAATTCCTCTACTAGGTATATATCCAGAAGACCAAAAATCACTTTATAACAAAGACATTTGCACCTGAATATTTACTGCAGCCCATTTCATAATTGCTAAGTCACGGAAGAAGACCAAGTGCCCATTGACCCATGAATGGATTAATAAATTGTGGTATATGTACACCATGGAATATTATGCTGCCTTAAAAAATGGAGACTTTATCTCTTTCATGTTTACATGGATGGAGCTGGAACATATTCTCCTTATCAAAGTATCTCAAGAATGGAGGAAACAGTATCCAATGTACTCAGCCCTACTATGAAACCCATTTATAAGCACCCATACTTCCTTATGAAACCTATAACCCAACTACAGTCCAAGATGAAGGAGAAAGAGGAGGTGAGAGAGAAGAATGGGTGGTGGGAGTATAATTAGTGGAACCACACCTATGGTGCATTTTACCAGCGTATGGGTTAAATCTACTAAGTGTAGAATATAAATGTCTTTACACAATAACTGAAGAACTGCAGTGAAGGCTATGTTAACCAGTTTGATGACAGTATTTCAAATTGTATATAAAACCAACACATTGTACCACATAATTTCACTAATGTACATAGCTATGATTTAATAAAAAAAGAAATTGAGAGTACACATAATATGAACAAAAACTATTGTAATTTTATTAATAACAATAATTTTATTTTCTATTAGATGTTTGAATTCATAGCAAGAAGAAAATATTAAAACCCTCTTAATATTCTCCGACCACAATTTAATTTTAGTTTATTAATTACATTGGTAATAATTGATATCATATTTGAAATACAGTTTAGAGAAAAATCCTTAAAACACTATAGTTGCATTTAACTGATCAATATGTCAGGAATGTAGTTAGCAGTGAATTTGATCAAATCGATGAGGTTGCATATTAAAGTCCAAAGAGGATGATTGATAAGAAGTCTTAAAATAAGAGTTCCAATCTCAGTTCTGCCATTTAGCACACATAAATCATTGAAATGTTTTCTAAAAATCTCCATCTCAGTTTCTTCATTTATAAAATTGGGCTACAAATAGCTACCCTCCTACCTTAACATAAGTATTTGAATACTGACCTTGATAATATACACAAAATCTATGGTTTATTTAAGCATTAATGTATGATTATTATTCTTCAACAATAAATCAGGAAATTTGCAGCTCCAGTTAATTATCCTTTGTGTAAAACAATATAACATATTTAAATCTTACATCTCTAGCCTTTAGTAAGATATTTTACTACAATGCATAATTTCTTTAAAGTTTTCTTGCTCCTTTTATAGAAATGCATGGTACTTTCATTGGTAATAATTTATAATATCAAGAATAAAGTAAAATAACATTCAGTTAAACTCAAATAACAAATGTATTCATTTGTCATCCCTCTATTCTATATTCTTGAACCTAGTAAAATATGGATAAACTCTGACATTTCTGAACAGGATGTGCCCTTTTAATTAGAATCTTCTGTTTAATTTTTGATTTAAAAGCCCAATAATCTTCTTGAAGTATACCAGAATTAAACTATTTTAAGTGTGCTCAAAAAGAAAGCTGGGAAAAGTGGGGTCAAAGATAATTTATCCCCAAATGATCTAGAGAGAAAAAGACACACAAAGAGAGATCTCAGTCAAAAACATGAAACAGCAAAGGATTAAACAACCCCTCAAATAACATGGGAGTCCACCAAAAAAGGACACAGTCCAAGTTCTAGTACTTTTCTAAGCAATCGAGTACCACTCTGCAACATATGTGAAAGCAGATTCTGAGGTCATATTAGACTTGATGCAGTAGCTCTTGGTCTTCTGGGCTGCCTTTCAACAGGTGTAGCTAAGAAATTAGTTCTTGCAATTGTGTGTCATGTTGGGTAGATTTCAAATTATTACCAGTGACTTCCTTACCCTGGCAATTGCCTGTCACACATTTTATATCAGAGCAGACTTTCTAATCTTTACATTCCACCACTACTATCACACACCCCAACCACCAAGAAGAGAAAGGATGAGAAAGAGGAGGAAGAGGAGGAGGACGGTAGCAATGACACCGCAGAGAGCACTTACTGAGTGAGTGCACACAGTGTGGCAGGCTCTGTACCGCTCCTTGGGGAGCATTTCATTTAATGTTTACAAGCTCTGACGGAGGCACTCTTGGCCATATGCTACATGACTTACTTCCCCTACAATTAGGAAGTGGCAGATCCAGGATTCTGTTTGTCTTTGGATTCAGAGCCTTCACTCTTAATCAGTACAGGACAGTTGGCATACTCAAAAGCTCTATTAACTCTTTTAGGCTACACGTTTCTTGAATGAATGTAGTTATGCAGTTATTTCTCAGTTATAAGTTTCTCTAGGGGATTGACTGACCTTTATCTAAAGGCTTTTACTTCAGTCTCTCACCATACTATTCCCAGAGACAGATAGATTCCATTTAACTGTGTTTACTTATCTAGTAACTTTATAAATAAAGGTTCATATCTCAAAATACAGAGGACAAGAAAATTAGGTAATTAAAGATGACTTTAGAGCTGTGCCATTAACCCATGCAGTAGTAGAACGTTGAGTTAAGATTCAGAAGTCCTGACCTCCTACCCTCTATTAAGTCTCATGAAGTTTCTTTTCTGCTGAAGGTAGGAACTTGACACTTGCTCTGCTTGCCAGATCTAAAATTTATAATTTTCAAGTGTTAATAATTAAGCTTGTATGGACAAACCTATTTTTACTTATCAATACACTCTATTCATAGTCTAGGAATGATTTAGGATGCAGGAAATACCAATGATAACTATGCTTTCTCTACTCTTAAATATGAAAAGCTGCTGCTTAGCTCTAAAACCACTTGGAAGGGCTTTCCTGGCATGTGTTGGGAGGAACTGGGGAGAGGTCAATAGGTGAGAAATCCAGTTATTAGAAAACAAGAATATGTGCCAGATTTGTCAACCACAAATGGTTCATGGTTGTTGAGCCATCTGTAGTCTCTGCCATTCTCAGTTGTGTAGTTTGGCTAAGATGTGAGAATAGGAATAATAAGAACAGCAACAAAATTACAGAATAAATGTACATAAGACAAAAAAATAAAATGCACTTTTATACCTTATTTTTCTTGCTATATTCTGTCTTCTCTGTGCTCCTCCTTTTGAATAGTAAAATGTACATAAATAAGTCAGACCTTTCTAATTTGTACTCAACCTACATTTGGTTGAGTAGTAGACAAGCTCAGTGAGTCAGCACCAGGCTTGAGGGATAAGAGATATTTTTATTTCACCTTCAAATGAGTAGAATATTGTCCCATATAAAGGAGATTCATTTAGAAAAAAAAAGATTTAAGATAAATGATAACAACCTTATTTAAGTAAATGAAAGAAAAGTGACCATTTGAAATTTCTCACATTAAGCAGGATAGTAAAGTATAAATCATTTTTATTACATCCTTAGTGAAGTGTATTTATTTAGTAATTGGCTCAACTAATAAATTTGAGTTGAATAACTAATAATGTATTTTTGTAATATTTGTTATATTCAAAAGCACTCTATGATCCATTTCATTAGGGGTCATTCAACAAGAAGAAATCATCAAATATTTTCTATTCATCAAGGTCTTTGTTAGATAATCAAGATGAAAAGTTGCATAACACTTTGTTAGCCCTTGTCCTTATGGAATGTAGACCTTGAGAAGAAGATACGCAAACAAATAATCATAATTCTCTATGACAGAATGTTCAAAATGTTGCTCCACTTTATCTTCACAATAATCCTACGAGCTAAACGTGGTGAATAGTTATTAATACTTTCCTGCGTTAAAGGTAGCACTGACATTTGGGGATTTTAATAAGACCTCAAAGCTAATTGAAAGCAGAGTTATGAGAGGAATACTTATCTCTAATCACTTGCCTTGGTATTAGTACATGCCACCGCTCCTCATTAGTTGTGATAATATTGTAGAAGTTTTGATTTATAAATCCTTTGGCTATTACTTTAGGTGAGCAGAAAAATATCTGTTGGTCATTTTATCATTGTCTTATAAGCAAGTGTTTCTCTGTTTGGCCATTTCAGTCATGCTTATACCACTAATGATCTTATAAAGACAAAATACATTTTCTGATTAGTTAATCTTCCTCAGGACTTTCATTATTTTAAGGTTCACAATCTTTATCAGTCAAGAAAATTGCCATTTTTTTTCTTTGGAGCCCATAATCTTAATTCCACTTGTCCCCATTAGTCTCATTGAACTGAATCTTGGAAAAATCCCAGGCCAACACTGCTGGTTCATTTGCAGACCCCACCTGTGGGTCTACACACACACTGCAGAGCCAGAAAAAGCAAAACTTAGGCTCAGGCTGGGAGAGGTGAGGCAAGAGAACCTGAATTCAGGCTGGAGGAAACCTGCCTCCTCATCCGGAAAATGGAACCTGATTCAAAGAACCTTTCCAACAGGCCTTGTCTGGAGAAAGGACACTAGGCTTTGCTTATGACACAGACTCAATGTTTCAGGGAACCCCTCTGCTCCCTCTAGTGCCCCACAAGACAGAACCATAAATGTTATGGCAACAGATATCAGTTCTGAAAATAAATATTCCCAATAATTGAGAGGTAGGCTTCTTTTCTAGAAAATATGGTTTTATATCTAGTCTATGATTCTCATCTACATTGAGCAACAACCTCCTCTGTCAACAGAGCTTTGAAACATCTGTCAGTCTGTTAATTATCAGAATTAAAGGAGGCAATGCACATGAGTATTTAGTGCAGGGGACGGCATATAGTGAAATAAACAGGATTTACCAAATTGTACAAATATTAATTCCTTAGTTTCAGCATTTTTATTTGTAAAGTAAGGTAAATATAACCTATTCTATAAACTTGTTGTGAGAATTTAATGAGGCCAAACATGTAAGTGCTTAGCTTGGTATCTGGCCTAAAGTAAGAACTCAGTGAACATCACCTGTGAGGACTTGGTACGAACATGAGGGTACAGTGGAGTCTCAACCTCCAATCGGTTGCCTACCTTGATTCACCAAAACTTCTTTATCTTTGTTTAACACATATGAATTTATTCTAGTGAGTTAAAGTAACCATGGGTCTTAACCATGGTCTGTCCAAGCCAGTGATAATTAAGACTTCTTTCACTCTCAAAAGTATTTAAACATGGATGATAAGTTACAATTTTATCATCATTATAAATTTCGCACCTCTGTCCCTACCTGAAGTCTTGTATGCTGACCAGTTCCCCTGTATCAGCTCCCAGTGGTGTTTTTTGCCTCTTTTACTTATTATTGTAACTTCATAATTCAATTAAAATTTACATAAGCTGACAAAAAATGTTATGGCCTTAGATATAATTTAATTAAAAACCAACACAAGCTAGTTTAAAATTCTGAGCTATTAGATGGAATTTTTTAAAATGAGGAGACAGGGCTTAGGGAATTTGAAACGAAGTTTCTGCATTCAGGTTAGTTCCCAAGTTTCTTTAACTTCTTGCTCTAATTCAGAAAAGCTCAAAGTAAAACTTGTAGAAAATGCAAAACAAGCATGCAGATTCCCTCCGTAAATGTATATGCACAGATATTCAACCTCAAAATAAACTTGCAAGAAAATAATCTGTCCAGGTCCACTAATCTATACAATGACGGTGTTGCATCATGAATTTGAATGTGCTTTACACAGAAGATCTTGTTTTCAATTTCTAGATAAGAGGCTCCATATTCCCACACTTCAGGGACAATATAAAGGCTAGCATGAGCAACAAAACACAGTATCAGCTTTGATCTCAAACCCAAAATGTTATGAATTAATTCTGGAAGATCGACTATACATTTCTATAACAAAATAACATCACATATAAAGGATTAAATATTATGCTCATGTGTCAGCATCTCACTGATATATATATATATATATATTTTTTAATTACTAAAGAAAAAATGGAAATTAGATACATTAGATACATCCTGGTGATTTATTTTCTCTGGTAATATTCTACTGAAATTTAAGTGCCTATATAATTCTACTGTAATACTCTAAAGAAATGGATTTAATCTACAGTCAATTAATGTATAGAGTTTTGTGTTAAATAAGAAATTGCCACTGCATTCATCCCATCCACTATGTGATACTTGTAAGCTGCCATTTTCTCTTAAAACGCTGTGTAATATAACTATAAAATAAACTCTCATTCCATCAGTAGTTGAGTTGGGCTCTTCTTTGAAAGATTATGTAAACTATAGTGAAACAAAGAAACTAAAAATGCAATTTAGGTATATTTAAAATATTATTTATAAATTTTTAAATATTGAATATAGTTGTGCTTACATGTTTCATTAACATCGATGGGAAATATGCAGCTAAAAGAACATGCACCATTTAACAATTTTATATTTAAATTGGTTATATTTTTTCTATCTTCTTGGTAACTCAGGAATTTGATGGAACTATGCAAATTGAGTTATGATCTCCAAATTGCTAAGAATGTGCACTGTTTTGGATTAAAATATCAATACCTACACTATCCACTCAATAGTTGTTAGCTATGGATTACTATTTAACTTTGAAATAATTGAGATGAAATAAAATTTAAAATTCAGTGTCTTGGTTTCAATAGTCATAATTCAAGTCCCCAATAAATACATGTGGGCGATAGTTCCCATATTAGCCCATGCAAATATAAAATATTTTCATTATGTCAGAAATTTCTATTGGATAACATTGCACTAAGATTTAGTGGAATTTAGTGGAGGCTTTTTCTTTTTTTTTTTTTTATAATTTTATTGAATCATAATTCTGTACATTGGTGCAATCATAGGGCACGATTCATATACATTCAGAAATGTTTTGATCGTACTGTTACAGATAGCCTTCATGGCATTTTCTTGATCACTAT
>CAUYON010080558.1:0-16661 GCA_963573935.1 Arctocebus calabarensis | reverse complement strand
AGCAACCTCCAATTCCTGGGCTCAAGCGAGTCTCTTGCCTCCGCCTCCCAAGTAGCTGGGACTACAGGCGCCCGCCACAACGCCTGGCCATTTTTTGGTTGCAGCCGTCATTGTTTGGCGGGCCCAGGCTGGATTCAAACCTGCCAGCTCAGGTATACATGGCTGGCGCTTTAGCCCGTTGAGCCACAGGCGCCGAGCCAATTTGATATATTCTAACATATTTGTACAACCATGAAACTATTACCATGATCAAGACAAAGAGCATATCCATTGCTTCAAACATTCCTTTGTGTCCCTTAGAAATCCCTGCCTCCCCTTCACGCTTCATCCCATCCCCAGGCAACCCCTGAACTACTTTCTATCCCTAAAGATTAGTTTGAATTTTCTGTACATTTATACAGATGGAATCATACAGGATGTACTCTCTCTCTCTCTTTTTTTTTGGTTTGGCCTCTTTCACTCAGCCCTTTATTCTGAGAATCATCCGCGTTGCCTGTAACGCACTTTACCTTGCACCAGCTTCTTTCTACAGCCATGGCCTTTGACTTTTCTCAACAGCTCGTCCCTCCCAATCTCAAGTGTTTGTCCCTTTAGCAGAATCAAGGTAATCTAGCAAAAGGACTCAGAACACCAGTTTAAGCCATTCATTCATTCCTCATATTTATTGAGCAACCAATATATACCAAGCACTATCTAATCAACCAAAGATACCCTAGACAGGACACAGCCAGCTCAACTATCTGAGTTGCAATAAATATTTGCTGAATAAATGAAGGAAATCCAAGGAATCTCATTTAACATTAGCCACTGCAGCAACAGGTGAAACAGAATGAATATACGTCTGGAATGAGAAGACCTGGTTCCAGGCACCACTCCATCATGCATCCTTTAGGCCAAGTCCCTTGACTTCTCTCACTGATAAAACAAGAACAGTAATCTTCCTGCTACCTCACTGGGCTGTTGTAGAGATTAGGGAGGGAATACTATCTGTAACTGACATTCTATAAAATGCAAACCGCCACGTGAAAATATTTTATGGTTTAGCCAACCATGAGGAAGGACTGCATGAGCATAATAGCTACTATATTGCGAGCCTGCTATTCCTGACCTTGTGTTAGGTGCCTCTCAGTATGATCTGATTTTATTCTCCCATCAATCTTGCATGAGAATAAGTATACCAACCTTACACCATGAGGAAATTGAGGCCTGTAGTGATGAAGTAACTTGTCCAAAATGACAGAACTAGTGCATGGCATGGGAGGAATTTGAATTGATGTCCATTTGCCTTCAAAGATACCACACATATGTATGTCTTGCGCACAGTTACTGGAGAAGAGTTGTTCTACCTGGCCCCACCTCCCAGGAATCTTCTGATCTGTTTTCTTGTACCTCAGTACAACCATTTATTCAGCAGCGTACCGCTTTCAGCTCACATTTAAGAGCCAAGTATCCATTAAAGAGGCAAGGATGCAAACTTGCAGAGCAAATAAATCCAAGCATAATTTTCATTTTGTAAACCATCCAAGACATTTTACATGTTATTAAATACCCTTATTGCACTTCATAGAACTGACTGCTAGGCTTGAAAGGGACATTAAAGCCAGCTCATTCCATCCCTCGTTGCCTAGACTATGCCTGGCATCCCAAGGGAAGGGTCACTCATCCCTCCCCAAGGGTACCCATTTCCTCCTTGGATGGTTGATTAAAATGCTCTCATTGGCTAATTCATTCCACTAAATGTATTACCTAATCTGTGACAGACATTGTGTGATGTGATGGGGAGACAAACGTAAATAAAACATAGTTCTGGGATTCAAGGAGCCAGATGTACTAATCTTCTCTCTCCCTGTAGTTTACAATGATCTTCACCCAGATACTGATTTACGAAAATTCATTTTATAACGCCATTTTTCAGGCATCTTATGCCTTTGCTAAAAAGAATAAACTGCTCCCTTCAATTCCTTATTTCATTTTAACAAACAGTAGATTTTATTTCATGCTTTGCAAAGCGTAAGAACTGACTGACATCCACTTTTAAAAGTGAATTTCACAATTAACCTTTCTGAAGTTAAGTGAGGAATTCCTGAGGGCAAGGCCCTGTTCTGAATATAGCAGGAAAGACAGAGAAAGTAAGGGGTTCTGTGACTTTGGAGGACTGGATCTTTCTCTGTGCACAGCTCTATGTTTTAAGTACTAAACATGTAACCCTGGAAGTAGCTGCTAGAAGAATTAGGGTGGGGAGAAATTATAGGGTTGGAGAGTTCAGGGAGAATGGAGCTTGGAGTTGGGTGGGACTTGGTTAAGTAGCAGCAGGTGCAAGATTCCAAGCAAGGGGAAGAGTGGGAGCAAGAAGGAGGGAAGGATAAGGGGCCTGCAAGTCTATGAAAAGGCTGAAAGGGGGTCAGAGGGACTTCAGATTCATCCCACAGGCAATGGAAGCTTACAAAGGTTTAGGTGGGAGAAATGATGCAATAAAATTAAAGTTTTAGACTTAAGCAGAATGATAGGATTAGTCTAAGCATGTAGGATAGATTCTGAAATCACTGCAATCTGCTGAAGATCATCCATCGACTGCTGAACGAGTATTTGAAGTTTATTTTCTCAATGATTTTATTGCCAAGAAATATAAATACCACTACCGTTTTGATAGAAAAACACAACAAAATGTGTTAAGAGTTCCTCTTGCTATTTTATGTAGACTAAGTTTTAAAAACTTAGCCTTGCCATGCTGGTATCACCCCCTGCTTCTGTTTTAAAACAAATGTTCTAGATACACAGCAGGGGTCCAACAAATGCTTGTTCAACCAAAATAAGGAGAACCAGCTTTTAAAGTAAAGTTGGAAAACAGATTAGGAGCCTGCCAACAGACTCCTCCAGTCTCAGCGAGGCCCAGTGAAAAAGAGCATCATTCTAACAGCGAGATCCGAATTCTGGTAGTAGCTCACCCACTGACGGGCTGGTGCTCTTGGGCAGGTCACTTGACTTCTCTCTGATCGTAATTTATAGATGAAGAAACATGAAGAAACTCCTAATGGTTCTAGGAGTATGAGCTCTAGAGTCAGATCTGGGTTCTACCACTGCCAGCTCTGTGACCTTGTAGAATTTCGGTCTCTCTATCTCTGAAAGGGAGATAACAGTGACTCACAGGGTTGATATGAGAGTTTAAAGGAAATAATTTAGGTAAAATGTTACCATATTGACCCAAAGAAAACACCCTATAAGCATTAGCTCTCCTGATTCCCAGTTCCAGAATTCTGTGGTCTGCAGTTCCTCAATATGCCCTGAGGGCTGTAATATGGCACAACCCAAAGACTCAGGAAATAGCTTGCAGAAGAGAAGTCCCAGCGAAGACCCAAAGAAGACCTAAGAACTCTCTTCAAACACTTGAAACTTGCACGTAGAAGAAGAAAAATATTTTGTTCTTATGCTTTTCCAAAGAACTTGATTAGGCTCAGGGGGAGATGCGGTATACATTTCTAATAATTTTAACTGTCTGCCAAATGGAAGGAGCTAGTTCATATGGCAGAAGTGAGTTTGCTGTCACTGGAAGCATTAAAACAAACGCCAGATGAGGCGGCACCTGTGGCTCAGTGGGTAGGGTGCCAGCCCCATATACCAAGGGTGGTGGGTTCAAACCCAGCCCCAGCCAAACTGCAACAAAAAAATAGCTGGGCATCGTGGTGGGCACCTGTGGTCCCAGCTGCTTGGGAGCCTGAGGCAAGAGAATCGCTTAAGCCTAGGAGCTGGAGGTTGCTGTGAGCTGTGTGATGCCATGGCACTCCACCGAGGGCGAGGGTGACAGACTAAGACTCTGTCTCTAAAAAAACAAAAAAAAGCCAGATGACTGTTGTCATATAAAGAGCTACACGAAACAAGATCTATCTAAACTCTCTTCCAATTCAGATTTTGAGACATTGTTAACATAAGTTTCAATCTTAGATGGGTTCAGACAAAACTCACTAAATGCAGAATACAAATGTCTTCATACAATAACTAAGAAAATGACATGATGGCTGTGTCAAACAGTTTGATGAAAATGTTTCAGATTGTATATGAAACCAGCACATTCTACCCCTTGATTGCACTAATGTACTCAGCTATGATTCAACAAAAAAAAAAAAAAAAAAAAAAAAAAATCAAGCCAGGCTCGGTGCCTGTGGCTCAAGTGGCTAAGGCGCCGGTCATGTACACCTGAACTGGCGGTTTCGAATCCAGCCTGGGCCTGCCAAACAACAATGACGACTGCAACCAAAAAATGGCCAGGCATTGTGGTGGGCACCTGTAGTCCCAGCTACTTGGGAGGCAGAGGCAGAAGAATCGCTTGAACCCAGGAGCTGGAGGTTGCTGTGAGCTGTGATGCAACAGCACTCTACCCAGGGTGACAGCTTGAGGCTCTAACAAAAAAAAAAAAAAAAAGAAAAAGAAAAGAAAGAAATCAAGCCAGAATCAGTATGTGTATACATTTTAGGAGAATAAAGGTTCCTCTGCCATAAAAATGTTTGCTTTGCTTTTACAGTTTCCTCATTTGGCTGTTGAATTTTAAGCAAAAGCATCTGAGAAAAACCAACCCTGTTCGAAAACAAGACAACTTTCACTGTTGCCCACCTTTGTTTGTATTTGACACTCACTACAGCAAAGTCTCCTTGTGTGCAATGAAACAAGGCTGGAGAAAGATTTGATATTAAAAATAAAGGACTAAAAACTTGTTTAAGAGGTAATTCAATTAATCATTTTAAATAAATGTATTTGGTTTCATTAAAGGTGATACTATCAATATTTTTTTGGCTGTTGACATATGAAGTTTTGGTTAAATTTTATTGACAATCTTAAATTCTAATAGTTAATAAAGTGTGCTATCCAGGTAACTCTTGTTTACATCAACTGAGCATGTACTACAACATAGGAAAATGAAGAATTCATTTATATCTCGTCGCTGTAGACATAATGCTTTTATTCCAACAGTTTTACAAGGTAGTCAGTATTCCCTGAGCACATTCCCACTTACATGGGAGGGAAAGAGTTAGAGGGTGGGGATGCACTGCCACAGGGTAAAAAACTAGTTCTCAGATGTTAAGGATATCATTTAAATTTCAATGGTTTGGGCTCCCTTCTGTGTAAAAAGAGAGTAGACTGCAACCTGTAAGATATTTTCCAATTTTCACATTCTATGGACCTATGTTCAAGAAAAAAGTGAGTGATTTCATTGGGGTGCTGATATTATAGTCATTTCTTTGAGAAGCATCTTTTTCACCAGGCACCAAGCAAAACATACAGATTGGCAGATAATGGTAACTGACATGGAAAAGAGTTCTGCGCATCTAAATCACCCAAGATATATTTTGTGTTTAGTGTTGGGCTAATTGCAGCACATTTTATGAAAGATGTCTCAAGCTGTAGTTCTGAAGAATATGTATCACATTTTGCCAAGGTGGGGAGCCTGAAGGGACAAAAGAGTTCCAAAGAGGGAAAGACTATGAGAGTTCCTAGTAGTAATGTTTGTATCTAATCTAGCTGATCATTTGTGAGCGTACTGGTTCAGTACAGATAAAATGAAACAGAACAGTCACCTGAGTAAGAGACTAGTGTCAAATCCCTTTTCTTCTTTCCTTCAACTGTGGGTGTGGGAGGTAATAGGTAAAAACTGAAAAAAGGAGTAGATCAGAACACTCGAGACCAAAGTGTAACAAAGGCAGCATTACTTTGACACTTGGGTGCAGGTGGGCTAAGAGCTAAAGGATATTAGCAGGGCTTAGGGAGGGAGGCCAGTCTTATATAGTTTTATATAGGTGACTCGGGGGGAGCTGATTTCTATCAAGGACCACCAAACTATTGTTCTCATCAGGACATCAAAGATGTTATCTCATTTTGGGGACTCTCCTGGCAGGTCCTTCTTGCTGGAGTGTCAGCTTATGTCTCTCAGGTGGGTCTGTAACTGGGCTAGTCTGTAATTAATTGGGCCAGAGCAAGGCCGAGCTTGTAGCATGTCGCTCTCTTTTTTTTTTTTTTTTGAGACAGAGCCTCAAGCTGTCCCCCTGGATAGAGTGCCGTGGCATCACAGCTCACAGCAACCTCCAATTCCTGGGCTCAAGCGAGTCTCTTGCCTCCACCTCCCAAGTAGCTGGGACTACAGGCGCCCGCCACAACGCCCGGCCATTTTTTGGTTGCAGCCGTTATTGTTGTTTGGCAGGCCCAGGCTGGATTCGAACCCGCCAGCTCAGGTGTACGTGGCTGGCGCCTTAGCCCGCTGAGCCACAGGCGCCGAGCCGGTTAGTCATTGTTTTGTCTCTCAGTAGAATTTTTTTCTCTTATCTGAGTTATATCCACCTGTAACAGAGCCTCACGTACTGGCTTTTCAAGATGGAGTTAGTTTGGCTAAACTAACAGAGGGACTATCAGTGTCCCACTAGAACCATGTGCCATTACACCCCCCTTGCTCTTGAATATACAGCACAATGGACGAGCTTCCCACAGAAGGGACATGGAAAGCCTGGTGGTTGGACCCTGGGGCTTCTCTCTTCTGACATGCCCACTCATCCCTTGGGAGACCTTCAAAAGCTACTTAATGCTGCATTGTTACACAATTTTTGGTAAAACCACAGAAACTGAACACCAAGTATACTGAGAAACAATTTTGACCAATGAATCATTTTTAAAAACAAGAAAATGTTTATATTTCATTTAACATTTGACAAAGAAAAGGCCACAAATAAACATGGTAAATCTTCAGAGCACTTTCATTGTGGTTTAGACCTCAGGTATGAGGCATGCTCATATTGAGGAATCCATAATGTCTTTTGTAACATCTTTTTATTTTTTACAAATTATACCATGATAAAACTTGACAAAATTACTCTGTGAAGGAGATTCCTTTAACATTTTATAAGTTAGTAAAGTGTATACCACAACAGACTTGCTGTGTAAATAGAGAGTTCCCATGATTTTAGTCTTACACAACTTTAAGTTGAGACTACACTCAGAAACAGATTTAGAAAATGCATTACAAAAAATTGGGAGTGAGCAGTAAAAAACAAAAACAAAAACAAAAACAAAAACCCATGCAGGGCTGCTGTGCTGTAGGACGTCAGGTGTTTTCACTGCCATAAGTCTTCAGTGCGGCCAAACTTAAAAACCAGTCCCCTGTGAAGAAAACAAGAAATAGTATGTGAACAGTTGAATTGGGGAAAAGAAAGAATATGTGAGATTTTAGGAATGGTGGCAGATGAGCAACAAAGAATTAATTGATGAATTATATAAAAAAAAAAATTGGCTCGGCGCCTGTGGCTCAGCGGGCTAAGAAGCCAGCCACGTACAACTGAGCTGGCAGGTTCAAATCCAGCCCGGGCCCACAGAACAACAATGACGGCTGCAACCAAAAAAAAAAAAAAAATGGCCAGGCATTGTGGCGGGCACTTGCAGTCCCAGCTACTTGGGAGGCAGAGGCAGGAGACTCACTTGAGCCCAGGAATTGGAGGTTGCTGTAAGCTGTGATGCCACAGACGTTCTTGTCTCAAAAAAAAAAAAAAAAAAAAAAAAAATTGAGGGCGGCGCCTGTGGCTCAAAGGAGTAGGGCGCCAGCTCCATATGCCGGAGGTGGCTGGTTCAAACCCAGCCCCGGCCAAAAACTGCAAAAAATAAATAAATAAATAAATAAAAAAATTGATACAGAATTATCAAAACATTCTAAGATATTATGGGTCAGAACATGATCATTCTAAAGTAGTGGATTCTTCCATCATGCTCAACCATGGTATCTGCTGCCATCTTCCCCACAACCTTGATTTGTAAGTACTGAAGCCACATGTAGCTGACTTCTACAAAGTTAACCAATGTTTTGCATGTAACCATTGTATGGCTGATTTTATCAAATTCATTCAACAAATCTTTCTTGGCATGTCCTGACGGGCTGGGTGATAAGGCTATAAATAATCCTTTTCCTCAAATTGCTCACATTCTTGATAACTTAATGTACTTTAAATATGGATAAAGGCATTATGTAGCAAGTGTTAAGGGAGCACAGAAACACAGAATCTATTCCACCTGAATGAGTTAGAAAAGGATTTACAGAGGTAGTAATAACTGAGATTGGTTTTGATGGACAGACAGGAGTTTGAATGGGAAATGGTAGGAACAAGAGCTACTGGGAAGATGAAGGAAGGTTTTTCAGAGTGGGAACAGTATGTCAAAGGGGAAAGAGGCATAAAAAACCAAGGAGCTCTAGGAAAAGCCCACGAGATTGGTTATGTCAAGAAATATGCCTTCAGCTCGGCGCCTATGGCTCAACAGGCTAAGGAGCCAGCCACGTACACCTGAGCTGGCAGGTTCAAATCCAGCCTGGCCCGCCAAACAACAATGACGGCTGCAACCAAAAAAAAATGGCTGAGCATTGTGGCAGGCACCTGTAGTCCCAGCTACTTGGGAGCGGAGGCAGGAGACTCGCTTGAGCCCAGGAATTGGAGGTTGCTGTGAGCTGTGATGCCACAGCACTCTATCCAGGGTGACAGCTTGAGGCTCTGTCTCAAAAAAATAAATAACTAAAATAAAAATAAAACAGAAATACTGGACAGGCTACATAAACAGAACTTTGGGCACAGTTTGGGTAAATAGCTACTTATTTTAATCTCTCTGAACAGTTCAGAGTTTTGAAAAATTTGAAGATGGAAAATGATAGATCAGTGCCTTGTTTTGCAAGGAAAACTGATAGAGGATAACTGAATCAGAAACAGGATAAGGACCAGGAGTAGTGGGTGACACCTAAAATCTCAGCATTTTGGGAGGCTGAAGTAGGAGAATCGCTTGAGGGCAGGTGTTTGAGACCAGCCTGGGCAACATAGCAAGACCCTGTCACCATCTTTACAAAAACAAAAATAAAAAAAAATAGGCGGGTATGGTGGCACATTGTCTCTAGTCCCAGTTAAAGTGGCTGAGGTAAGAGAATTTATTGAGCCCAGACCTGGAGGCTGCAGTGAACTATGATCACACCACTCAAGCCAGGGTGACAGAGCAAGACCCTGTTTCAAAAAAAAAGAGGAATACATATGTTTTCATACAATAACCAAGAAAATCCCATGAAGGTTATGTCGAACAGTTGGATAAAAATATATCAGAGTGTATATGAAGCCAGCACATTGTACCCCATGATTGCACTAATGTACACAGCTATGATTTAATTTAAAAAAAAAAAAGAATAGGACCTGATTCAGAAGAAATCAGTTAGGGATGAGAACTACTCAGGCAATGGATGATAACTAAACATAAATAACAGACATGGACAAAAAGAGGTTTCAGACCATTCACAGACAGATTCAACAGGGCTTAGAGGTAGGGGTGAGTGTGAAGGAGAAACTGAAGGCAGATATTTCAGTGACATATGCTGTTTTTTATTTTGTTGTCTGTTTTCCAATTACCAGTGCATACTCAAGTCCACAGTTAACATGATCATCTTAAAATGGTTTCATAAGGCCTTTATGAAAGCAAATGCTTCAGTGTTTTTTTTAAATGAAAACAAAAATGCAACTGGGAAGTAATCTGTACTCTCTCTTAGAAGTATATTAATTTCTCTTTATAAAGGATTTGATAAACCTCCAAATGGTGATTTGATCTCTGCTCTTCTAGTTAATGTCAGACTCACTGCTATAACAAAGAAAAAATGATGTTGGTTATTAGAAGCCTCTACTCTTCAGATAACTTCATCAGAGAGGCATAGTAACTTCAGCAGATGTGAACTGTCATCTGAAAAGTTTCTTGGGCGATAGCTAATCCCTCCCACGCTGTCAGATGGTCACCTTTGGTATGGATGTCTGTCTGTCCTGGCTTCTGAAATAGTAATTTCTAAGCTCTTGCTGAGGACTATTCTGTTATAAATCAGAATGGTAGGCAATCTGCTACAACTATTCTGATAACAATATTCATTAGTTAAATTTAATTTCAGTTTTTTAGTCAATATAAGATTATTTTTTCACGATCATTATTTTCATAAAACCTAAGTTGTTTTTAGATTTAATAGGTGTAACAGTAACAAATGAGAAATTAACCAAACTTGTTGCAGATAAAAGCAGTTTATTATAACTAATGGGGTATAATGGCAAGTTAATGATGAGTTTCTAAGGTTTTGTGAAATGTAGTAACTACTGTATATACTTATTTTTCTCTTTCTCAATGGAAGAGAGAGAAATTGTCCCATAGATTTTCCCCTCTCAATCCTCTATTCCTCTCTGCTGTAACATATTACCTTCTCTGCCAAAAGCAGCATCTCAACGTGGAACTTAGTTTATCCCTTGTCTTTGCCAGAATAGGCAATAATTTTCCCTTTATTGGCCAGTTATCAGTAAATCCTTTCCCCACCACTCCATCCTGAAGCTTCTCTTACCCCTGCCTCTGACCTGGTGACATTATTTTCCTTTGGCTGCACATGTTGGGTACTGAACCCGTACAGCGCCTCTAACCCTGTGCAAGTACTGGAGCTGAGGATGCCTGGTCCTTCTTTTTTAAAGATGCTCAAGCCTCAGCACTGCAACTTGAAAGAAAAAGAAATGTTAAATATCAGTACTCTCCCTACACATCCTACATTACCCTACAAAAAAACATATGCTCAAATTTTGTATCATAATTTGGAGGAGGTTTACTCATTTTGTACTTTTTAAGTGCAGTCCTGTTTTTAAAAAGGGGGCAGTGGGGGACAGCCAGGCACAGTGGCTTATGCCACTGAGAGGCCAAGGTGGGAGAACTGCCTGAGGTCAAGACTTTAAGGGTTTGAATAAGAGTGAAATCTCATTTCAAAAAATAGAAAAGAAAAGGAAAACTAGCTGGGCCTGGTGGCCCAGGTCTGTAGTCCCAGCCACTGGGGAGACTGAGGCAGGAGGATTGTTTAAGCCCAAGAGTTTGAGGCTGCAGTGAGATATAATGATGCCACTATATTCCAGGCCTGGCAACAGAGCAAGTATTTGTCTCAAAAAAGGCAGGGGAGGGAGCAAATAGAGGTTAATATTTAGCAACTGTTTGAAGACTTAGCAGAAGGAAAAAATGTCAATTGAATTCATCCCAAATTTCGACTTTCATCATCACAGTTGCTGGAACCTCAACTTTTCTTTTTTTCTTTTTTATTTTTTGAGTCAGCATCTTATTCTGTGGCCCTGGATACAGTCCTGTGGCACTATCATAGCTCATAGCAACCTCAAACTCTTAAGCTCAAGTGATCTTCCTGCCTCCGCCTCCGTTGTAGCTAGGATTATAGGTGGCCACCATAACACTCAGCTAATTTTTCTATTTTTAGTAGAGACAAGGTCTCGCTCTTGCTCAGGCTGGCCTAGAACTCCTAAGCTCAAGTGATCCTCCCACCCCTCCCTCCCAGAGTGCTAGGATAACAGGTTAACAGGTGTGAGCCACCACACCTGGCCTAGACCTCAACTTTGTAGTCAATCTTGGAATGAATTTTGGCTGCATGGTGTCAAGTAAGTTACCTAACTTCTCCGTGCCTGTTTTCTCACATATAAAATGGGGATAATAATGGAGCCACCTTCAGAGAGTTGTTAGAGGGACTAAAACATACCATGAAACACTAAGAATAATGCCTCATACGCAGCAACTGCTCAATAAACTTTGGTCATTATTTTCTGCACAAAGTCAATTACTTCAAATTTTCTTTTTTCTTTTTATTTTATTTAATTTTTTTGTGGTTTTTGACTGGGGCTAGGTATGAACCGGCCACCTCTGGCATATGGGGCCGGTGCCCTACTCCTTTGAGCCACAGGCGCCACCCTTCTTTTTTATTTTTTAACTGTTTGAGGTTTCTCCATAAGTTTCAAGACACAAGGTATAACCCAAAGAGGCTGTACATCTCGCCACATCTAAGTATACATTTTTCTTATTTCCAAACTTATTTTATAAAATTGCAAAAATGCTTGGTGACTGAATGGAACAGGTGTGAATAAACTGCTGACTATTATAGAAGGGCAACTATTAGGATTTTAAGAGTGGGCTGGGTGCAGTGGCTCATGCCTGTAATCTCGGCACTTTGGGAGGCTGAGGGGGAAAGACTGCTTGGGACCAGGAGCTCAAGACTAGCCTGCATAGGAGTGTGACCCTGTTTCTACAAAAAAAATAGAAAAATTATCCAGGCATTGTGCCCCATATCTGTAGTCCCAGCTACTCCAGAAACTGAGGTAGGAGGATCCCTTAAGCCTAGGAGTTTAAGGTTGCAGTGAGCTATGAGGAGGCCGCAGCTTGGGAGACAGAGAGACCATCTTAAAAAAGAAAAAGAAAAAAAGCATAAATCAAGTAGATACAGGGCTTTTTGTTTCTTTTTTTGGAAGTGAGTGGGCAGAGAAGGAGAAGTCCTATAATATACAGCAGTTTGGATTAGGAATTTCTCTGAAAAATCTGATGAAAGTCGCAGCTTATCTCTTCCCAGAAACAAGCAGAAACACCTATTTCTTGCACATAAAAATGTCTGGTGATTCCTCATCTTTAGAAGCCTACCTACAGAAGGTTAGGAACTCCTGATGCAAAAGATAGAGAGTTGTTTTGTGGGTTTTTTTCCTTTCTTTTTTTTTCAGTTGGGGAACAGTGGGCATAGAAGGAAGGGGAGACCCTAAGTTTCTAGGAAAGAATGACATCAGAAAAGATTATTAGGAAAAGTATTGTGGCGTTTACGGAGTTTAATAATCTTTCCATTTGTAATTGGATCAGCAGGATAAAAAATGTTAGGGTATTTCTTCCACCTTAAATCTCAGTCAGCAATTCTAATGGCACCAAAGATAGAAGAACTATAAAACATACCAGAAACCAAAATTTAAGGAAAAATGACTTTAGACAGGCTTTCATTAAAAGAACTGTTAGAGATCTAGATTTAAAATAAACATTGTCAGTGTTACGTAACTACATCTACATGAATCATAGTTACTCATTAAAGGGGGCGCGGTAGCAATCTTAAAAATTAATGTGTGCTCCCAAGGTTGGCGGCAAACCAATGCATGTATCAAAAATATCCTTCTCAACCTCGTTATTCATATTTTATGAAAATAACATGGAGGAGGGGCTTTGGACAGGGGTAAATTAAGCAACTAAATATAGTAAGCGACATAAAAGAAGCCATCGTTTAAAAAAAAAAGATACAATGAATAATGCAAAACATACTTACCCAAAAAAGATGAAGGCATTCTGGAAAAATACAGCAATTCCTGGGTACACTATGGGCTTTTCTGTAAATAATTGTAACATTTAGACGTTTATTATCTCAAACATTTAGTTTCAGATATACTGGCAGTATCAGTTTTCCTGCCAAGCATAATTGATTTTTCTGGTAATTATGTTTGGTTTTGAGTATTAAATGCCATAACACATATGCCGAGAGTCCAGCACTGCTTTAGCAAATGATAGTGCCTTTCATTCTTTTTACAAACATTAACTGAGGGCATTCCATGTGCTGGTCCTGTTTAATATGCCGAGGATACAGCAGTAAACAATACAGGCAAATTTTTTTGCCCTCATGGGGATGGATAATATACCGAATTGATAGGGAGAGAAAATAAAGCAGGAAAGGTATAAGAAGTGCAGTGAATGATGATGTTTGGCACAGGTGGCCAGGAGACATCGTGAGAAGTCAGCAGTGCAGGAAGGGGGTAAAGAGGTGAGTGCAGGAGCTACGCAGCAGCAGCACAGCAAGGGAAGAGCCTGTGCATTGGAGGAAGGGCCTATAGGCAAAGACGCAAAGCAGGACACAGATCAGAGAAGTAAGAGGAGTGGCTGGGCGGTGAAGATCCTACAGCAGTTCCGAGTAAGGACTCTGAGTTTTTTGTTTGTTTGTTTTGAGACAGAGCCTCAAGCTGTCACCCTGGATAGAGTGCCATCACAGCTCACAGCAACCTCCAATTCCTGGGCTCACGCGAGTCTCCTGCCTCCGCCTCCCAAGTAGCTGGGACCACAGGCGCCCGCCACAACGTCCGGCCATTTTTGGGTTGCAGCCATCATTGTTGTTCGGCGGGCCCAGGATGGATTCGAACCCACCAGCTCAGGTGTACGTGGCTGGTGCCTTGAGCCACAGGTGCCAAGCCAGGACTCTGAGTTTTGAATGAGATGAGAAGCTATAGGAAGGTTTTGAGCAGGAAAGTGACATGAGTTGACATATTTTAATAGGATCCCTGTGGCTGCTGTACTGAGAGGATATTAAAGGGGGCAAGAGAAGGAACAGAGAAATCACCTAGGAGGCCCTTCCAGGAAATCAGCCAAGAGACTGTGATGGATTGAACCAGGGTGGGAACAATGAAGATGGTACAAAGTGCTGAGATTGAGGAGATATTTTACAGCACAGTCAACAGGATCTGGGGGTAGATTAGATGTGGGTGTGAGAGGAACGGAAGTGTCATCTTTGACAGGCCTTAACCACCCAGGGCTTTTGGCCTACATACCTGGAAGGACACAGTAACCATTAACTAGGATGGGAAAGACTGCCAGAGGAACATTTTGTTCTGATTGTCTCTAGAAGTGAAGGCGAAATTCTCATAAATTTCTCCTATTAGAGCTATCAAGGATTGCTCATTAAGCAATAAATGGGGGCCAGATGAACAGATCAATTGTCAACTTTTTTCATCTTACAATAGCTTTAAGTCAATCTGATTAACATAACAGATGATTCCTATAAGCCTTCACTATCAATCCACATTAAATAACCATTACCACTAGAATGTCTCATAAAAATGTTATAAAGGAAACTTTATAAAATTACAGATCTGTTTTTAATAATTCTCAAAGCATAACCTCTCTCCAGGAGCCTTTAGGAAAATAACAAAAGGTCTCTGTATTAACAGTTGTATCTGGAAAATAATTATTGGTAATTTTATTTTCTTCTTTGAATTCTTTTATATTCCCAGGTCTCTATAATGAGTAAGTATTATGCAAGTCACATGATACAAAAAGTAATTTTTTTCTCTTTTTAAATATGTTGACAGATTTTATAGCAGCAAGAATATAGTGTGATATCATGTTAAATGCAAAAAGCAGGGACCAAAATCATTTATATTATAATAACTATATGAAAAAACATAAGAAACCAGAAGGAAATACACAAAAATAGTTAAGAGTGGTAAGATTATTGTTGTTTCTTTTTCTTTTCTTTCTCTTCTACATTTTAGATAACAATTTTTTTTTTTTTTTTTTTGCAGTGTTTTACCGGGGTTGGTTTTGAACCCGCCACCTCCAGCATATGTGGCCAGTGCCCTACTCCTTTAAGCCACAGGTGCCGCCTTTTTTTTTGTTTAATAGAGGCAGAGTCTCACTTTGTTGGCCTCATTAAGAGTGCAATGGGGTCACAGCTCACAGCAATCTCCAGCTCTTGGGCTTAGGCGATTCTCTTGCCTCAGCTTCCCGAGTAGCTGGGACTACAAGTGCCCACCACAACACCCAGCTATTTTTTTTGTTGTTGCAGTTTGGCCAGGGCCAGGTTCGAACCTGCCACCTTTGGTATATGGGGCCAGCGCCCTACTTACTGAGCCACAGGTGCTGCCCGGTAACATGGTTTTAATAATAAATTATCTAAACAAAAGAAAAATATTGGGGTGGCGCCTGTGCCTCAGTCAGTAAGGCACCGGCCCCATATACCGAGGGTGGAGGGTTCAAACCCAGCCCTGGCCGAACTACAACAACAAAAAAAATAGCCGGGCGTTGTGGTTCCTGTGGTCCCAGCAACTCGGGAGGCTGAGGCAAGAGAATTGCCTAAACCCAGGAATTGGAGGTTGCTGTGAGCTGTGTGATGCCACGGCATTCTACCGAGCGCAATAAAGTGAGACTCTGTCTCTACAAAAAAAAAAAAAGAAAAATATTTGAAAATGCCTATCATTCTTATCTATAAGATTTAAAAAGTTTTAATAGCAATTTAGAAAACTCATGATTTTACTCCAAAAGTGAATTTTATTCCAAGAAGTAATATTAAAATATGAGCTAAATTAGATCTACCTTGATCTAGTTTTTGCAAAACATTAATATTGCATTTTTACTATGACAGGCATAGTCAGTTTTATCGGGAACATTAAATGAATTTCATATTTTTCTGAGGTCCTTTAAGGTGAAATTCAGCCAGGAATCTAACCTTTACCTGGGCTTGTCTTATACTGGCCTTATATAGCAGATGTGTATTAAATGTAAATTTACTTTTCTAGGTAAATGGAGAGGACATCACCTAATCAGGGAGGTTTAAATGAATAAATTTCAATTCTGAGATGTTAAAGCTTTGCATGAATATTATTCTGGCAGTCAAAACTTACTAACTAGTTAAAGAATATATATATTCTACTTCTGAGAGTTTTGGAAGCCAAAGAAAAATAGGGTTTGGAGTTGTGTTTGATTCCTTCCAGGTTCTAGATTAGTAGGATAAATACTGAAGAATTGAATACTCTAAACCAGGGGTCCTCAAACTTTTTAAACAGGGGGCCAGTTCACTGTCCCTCAGACCATTGGCGGGCCGGACTATAGTTCAAAAAACAAAAAAAAAAACTATGAACAAATTCCTATGCACACTGCACATATCTTATTTTGAAGTAAAAAACCACAATGGGAACAAATACAATATTTAAAATGAAGAACAGGCTCAGCGCCTGTGGCTCAATGAGCTAAGGCGCAAGCCACGTACACCTGAGCTGGCAGGTTCAAATCCATCCCGGCCCACCAAGCAA